>PVJL010003155.1:0-167127 GCA_004026885.1 Lyroderma lyra
GACTAGGGCCCAGGTTCTGGGATCAGTGACTCCTGCTGGGGTGTTTGCTGCTAGGAAAGAAACCCAGGGGAGGATACCAGCCGGTCCAGGATCTCCGGGCAATCAACAAAGTAACCATCTCCTTGCATCCCGTGGTTCCAAACCCATACACTCTCCTCGGCCAAGACCCTCAATCTGCCAGGTGGTTTACCTGCTTAGACCTCAACGATGCCTTCTTCTACCTCTGACTCATGCCACAGAGCCAGCTTTTTGCCTTTGAATGGACTGATCTAACCCCGGGACTCCAAACACAGTAACAACAGACCAGCTTTTATAGCCAAAATCATCCAAATCCTGACAGAGGCGCTCGGCATCACTTGGAAGCCACATTGTTTACAGGCCCCAGAGTTCAGGGACAGTAGAGCACATAAACTGCACCCTAAAAAGAGACTTTAGCCAAGTTTAGCAAAGAAACAGGTCTGCCTTGGGTGGACTTTCTGCCTTTAGCCCTCCTGCATTCCTGGTATACTCCAGGAAAGTCAGGATTCTCCCTTTTCAAGCTGATGTATGGGAACCCCCACCCCACTTAGGGAGTGCACCAGGAAATCTTCATTGGCTAGGTGACAAGAGCATAACAGAGGAACTCCAGGCTCTGGGAATGGTCCTCTCCAAGTTACAACGCTATAATACGGAGAGGGCCCTCATCTCACTGAGTGACCCCTGTCCATCCTTTTCAGGAAGGTGACCTCATCTGGGTCAAGGACTGGAAAAAGGAACCTCTTAAGCCACATTGGGGAGGTTCTCACACAGTAATCTTAACAATCGCCACTTCTCTTAAGGTTTTGGGAATCATCCCGTGGTTCCACCACTCGAGAGTGAAAAAGGCCCACTAGGAGGAAAACCTGGAGACTTGGAGAGTTCAATAGAACTCGGCAGACCTGCTCAAGATCCAACTCTGCCATGGACTGCCTCGCGGTACCTGCAGACAATTGCCCCATCATTGATGGACCCCTGAACACCGTGGTTCTTGGCCACAGTGGGACTCAATTGCCCTAATTCTGGGATTCAGACTTTGAGTGGGAGCCCCGAAAGACTGGACTACTGGCCAGAGACTCTCACTTGCCCTGGCATATTGGGGCCTGTTGGGGTGTCTCTTTGCCTTTAGTTGCTTGTCCTCCTCCTGGCCCCGGCTCTGTCCTCCTCTGAACTGGGCTGTCCCCATCTGATGGGCAGAACCTTCACTGCCTGTACCTGTATGCCTGCCAAGTGTTATAGGGGGGAAGCCCTGCCCTATGCCTCTAAGCTGGGAGGAATATTGGTGGGGACTGCTTGCTTCCAGTGACTGCCAGAGTGGGGGGTGGGGGGACTCACCAGGTGCTGGTCTTGCTTGGCCCGTGCGGGGATGGCAGACTGAGGAAAGTATGGGATGGAGCTCTGGCCTGGTGGGTGGAGGAGGCTGAAGAGTTGTTGCAGGAGGCAGGGGAGGGGACAAGGTGCCCGAGTGTTGACCTGGTTGGGGTCCAACTGCTCACCCAGAGCCTGTCCCCTGTCTACCAGGTGGGGCATGCCCTCAAGCAGCATCGGCTCTCATGGGTGGTGCTGGCACCCAGCGTGAGTCTGCATGTTGGTTGTGCCTGCCATTTGCAGGGAGGAGGTGAGCATCCCTTGTCCCCTTTCTAGTAGGTATTGGGGTCCTAGCCAGAATTGGCACTGGGGGAACTTAGTTCCTCATTCAAGGTTTATTACAAACTGTCCCAGAAACTCAATGAGGACATGGAGAAAGTATCAGACTCCCTCCTCTCCCTCCAGAGTCAGATTGACTCACTAGCAGTGGTCACCTTCCAGATCCAGCAGGCTCTAGACCTCCTCACTGCAGAGAAGGCAGATGCCTGCCTCTTCCTAGGTTAGGAATGTTGCTATTATGTAAATCAGTCTGGGATTGTTATAACCAACGTCAAGGAACTAAGGGACAGAATACAACAACGAAAATGGGAACTAGAGGGCTCCTGGCCCTGGAATCCCAGCCAATGGTCATCGTGGCTCTTGTCCTGGTACCCAGAAGCATGGACTGAAACACTGTAATAAAATCCATTGGGCTTTTTTTTTTTTTCCTTTCCCTGATGTCAGGAGCATCCTAAGATTCTTTAAAATTGAATGGTGCTATTTTCAGAATACCATATATGTGTGCCTCTTCAAAATCTTTTCATCTTTCATTTTTATCATAATACTATTTTTAGAACATTTTGGTATTTTCAAGTCAATATGTTTCTTCTTTTCTATTTTACATCATTTGAAAGTTTTGTCAGATTTCCCTGGTATGATTGACTCATTTAACATTCATATGAGTAGGTCAAGATACCTGCTGCACAATTTCTTCTATGTGTCTAGCATACATCAATAAGTAGCTCTCAATTAGGACTTCAATGCTACCTTATTTGTTAATATGAATCATTTAAAAAAGAAGCAACTCTGTTCCCAAAAATGGTTTCACTGACAGCTCTAGGGAAATTAGAAAGCATAGCCAACAGAACTTTAGGAAAGACAGAGACTTGATAAAACATATTTTGTTCTTTCTTGTTTAAGCCATATAGCTATGTCAAATGTAATACTTGATCTTGGATTTTTACTACATTGGAAAACATCAGTAGTTATTTACATCAACAGTTTTGTTTTTTCTCAGTGTGTTCTAGTTGGAAATGAAATAAAATTAATCAAATTCTATGTTCATATTATTTTTTAGACTTAATGAAACAAAAGTTTGGCAACTTCATATCTTTCCTTTAATTATTTTTTTGTCTTCTTTATCCACCTCAGGAATATTAGAGTCCTCTTCAGTTTTTTTTTTTTAATTTGTAAGTTATAAAATAAACAGAAACATATTAAAAAATTTTAAAGTAAAAAAAATTTTTTTAAAGTTTACCTAAGCAAAAATTGATTTAAATTGAGAAGATAAAACTGGAAGTGGTTAAGAGTGCTCCACTGACAGGAGTTGAGAGAGAGTTTTACAGAGAAAAGGCAGAAACAAAGCAAGGAAATTATTTGATTGGCTATAGCTTAAGCATTTGTCTTATTCGAAAAATCCTAGTTGGCTGTCGTGATTGGTTGTCCTTAGGTTTTGACTTTTTTAAACATAAGGCATGTACAGGCTTAACTTTTTGTTTACTTACTTAGGCCACCGAAACATTAGAGCCTCTTCTGTCTAATTGCCTCCTTCTTTCATGAAACACAATTTATTTTCCTATCTTTTCCAAGTAAATTGTTTCTTATGCTACCTTTGAGAGTTACAATTGTCAAGTATCATTGATTGAGTGGCCATTCCTCCTCTACATGACAATTTTCATACCTCCACCTTTTACTTAGAAATGCTACTCAGAAATGCTTACATGATCAGAGACATTCATTTTTGTGTCCTTAACCAATGTATTATCAAAAATAAGTACCTGGTACATTCAAATGATTCTTGAAAAATAAATCAACACATTACTTGACTTTAGTGGCCAGGATATTATACATTTAATCTTCAGCATTTCACTTTTGTCCCTTTGAGTTTATATTTTTTCCAGGTCTTGGCACTGTGACTTCAAGCAGTGCCTGCTGCCATTGTTTTCCGTTGTTGTCATTTGAATTACCTAAAATAATGGCTATGTCCTCTTTCTACAAAACAAAACA
Source organism: Lyroderma lyra (assembly GCA_004026885.1). Lineage (NCBI taxonomy): Eukaryota > Metazoa > Chordata > Mammalia > Chiroptera > Megadermatidae > Lyroderma > Lyroderma lyra. The sequence continues at coordinate 3,649 of PVJL010003155.1, forward strand.
AAACAAAACAAAACAAAACAAAACAAAACAGCTTTTAAATGCTTAGATATAAACAAAACACAGCAGTGATAGCCCTAACCAAATAATTCAGCAACCTAATTATGTTCTTATGTCATCTAAGTCAACATGTTTAAAGAGGGAAAGTATAGTAGTTTTGTCTACATGGAAATAATGTTCTTCATTATTTTTTTAACTTTTCCCTTTGAAGTGAGCTATTAATGCTTTTCAGTAAAGTTTAGAATCTGTCTTAACGAGCCTCATGAAACTATTGTAAGCTTCGGAGGGCTCAGAGAGCCAAACCTTTGACTCCTCATTTGCATAACTTCCTGCCAGAAATTCTTCCTTCTAGTAAAAACAGAATTTAAAAAGCTGGTTACTGCTAAAATTAAGTTTGTCTGGGAACTCATTAGATAAAATAAATTTGTGAAACAGATAAAAAATTAAAAATATAAAAAAGTACTTTACTAAAAAAATGAGCAAAACTAACCATTATAAAATATCAACTTTTTTTTTTAAGAATAAAGGACTATCATTTCATGTTAAATGTGGTATCCAAATTCTTTGAAAGCATTGAAAGTTTAACATTTTTAACATTTTTCTTTCTTGTGTGTTTTTGTTCTACTTATATCATTTCCATGTTAAAAGCCTAAGGCAAATTATTTAAGATAAAGCATGCATATAATTTATCTTAAGAATAATTATTGGAGGTTAAAAAAAAAAAAAGAACTTGCTATTTTTTTGGATAATTTTAATGATCTTGTCCTGAGGTAGCTTGTAATCAGATGCCAAATTAAATAAATCTTATTTTTAAAGAGACTAAAAGAGTATACTCTGTTGGATTCAGAATTTTAAGGAAAAAATCTATTTAACATATTTTACCCTTCATATCTAAGCTGTCCTCTATCAGCATTTTTCTAATTCAAGAGGTTGTTAGGAAAGACCAGTACATCATAGTTTCCACATCATACTCTGCCCTGTCCTTGCACTAGAATATTGAGGTTTATTCCTCCCAACTATTTTCTCAAAGTTCATTTGAGGATATCATTTATTTATCTTTTCATTTATTCAACAAGTATATATTGGTCTCAAACTATGTTCTATATTCTGTGTTGGGGATATAGCAGTAAATAAGAAAGGCAAAGTTTGTCTTGCTCTCAAGGAGTTTACATTCTAATTCAGAACAGCCACAGTAAGCATCGTATTACTATATCCTAAGATTGCTTGTATTTAAAAGACAGTGTCCTGCATAGCGTAATTATTTGTAAAATTGTTCATGTTAAAGGTTTAAAAAAATGTTTCAGTCATAAGGTTGTAAGTGTGTTCCTTAAATCTACACTTTAATAAGGTCTCTTTTCATTTTTTTCTGGCCTTTCAGGCCAGAACAGAGAGAGGCTTTGACTCACTGACACAGAGACTAGGCTCTAGAAAACTGTCATCTTCCTCCACCACCAATCCCATCCAACAAAGTAAGAATCTAAGGGCATATGATTTGTGACCTCAGAAAGCTCATTGTCACATTAATTACTGAAAATATTGCATAAGATACTCTGAAAAGTGCTATGTCACACTAGAAACATATCACAAGGACAGAAAAAAAGGAGAGAACATTTCTGATTTGGACAAGTTAGGGAAGATTTCCTAGAGGCTGTAGTATTTGAACAAGACCCATAGGTAACTTAGAGAGGTTCTAGGCAAAGAAAATTTGAATATAAATCTATTTCTAAATTACAAGAAGAAGCAGAATTAAGTAAAGCATATGTATATATGACCATATTTAACTTTAAAAATAGGGCAAAAGTATGTGACTTTACCAGAAAAAAGAGAACATTTTTATGTTACTGGCAATGGTAGGAAATGAAATAGAATAACCTGATATTTGAAACCATTGTAAGTAATTCGAACATTTTTTTTAGGCCCTTAATGGAGGGTTAGTGAATCATTTTTGAGGATGAGGTTGACTTTACCAAGTTTGTGTTTCAAAAAGATAATACTAAGAAAAAAATATAAAGATTAGCAGTAGAAAGTCCCAGTAGAAGTCTCTAAGATAATACAGATCAGTTATGTTGTAGGTCTGGACTATGGAAGAGTGGCAATAGACACAGGGAATTGGAAGAGATTCAAGAATCCTGCTGATGTCCCAGTGGCAGGATAATGATCAAATCAAGTTTATCTGTGAGGAGGGGAGTTCCCTGGTGGTGTAGTGGCTAGGCTTTGGTGCTGTCAACGCTGTGGCCTGGGTTCAATTCCCAGCCAGGGAAGTCAGGAAACTAGCTTCAGACTTAGACTGCTTGCTGGATGGGGCTACTGGCAATCAAGTACCTGGGCCCATCCAAGAGAGGTCTTCCCAGAATTACAGCCATTTCATAGACTACAATTTCCTTTAAATCAATCAATAGTTTAATGTTTATTTGGGGATGAGGGGGTGGGAGGGGAGAAAGGGGTTGGAAAGAGAAGTCACATTAGGTGATGAACTTACTAAACAAGTTGACAATGCACTGTAGAATTGTATGCCTGAAACCTTTGTAATCCTTGCTAACAGATGTCACCCCAATAAGTCTATAAAAATAAATTAAAAAAAAAAATCTCCCTATAATCATCCTGACCTTAACAATTTTTTTCTCCCAGTGTTTTTCATTTGCATAATGAATGTGTATTCTTTTCAAGCAAGGTGCGATATGATTTGTGTTTGACCCCCTTTTAGTTTTGTCAGTGTATTTAATGTTTGTTGTCTCCTTCACGGATGAATTAATTTTGATCGCACCAGTGCTCCTAACAGACAATCAATTTACGTATTGCTTTAGATCCTGCTTCATAAAGCAGGCATATTTTTTGTTTACCATGATTCATATCTTCTACTCATAAATATAATTTTATTTCATCTACCTCAAGCACTCTAATCTAAAGAAAATATAGTTGCAATCTCATATCTGTGATATAAATTGGCTACTAGATAAAGATGTGCTCAGCTACAGATGGAAAAAAGCTGACACAACTATTGTTTTCAAATGAGAGATTTTTATCTCATAAGTTCAAAAATAGAGTAACAACTAGGTTGATTAATTGAGAGGCTAAGTCTCAATGATACAGTTTTTACAATCTTTTTTACACTGCCATTCTTATACTGAATTGTCTTTTTAGTTTGACTATTTTCATAGCCCCAATGACTCTCATTTTTAGACAACACAGAAAAAAAAAGATGGTCATTATATTGTGTCTCTATATACTAGATGATGTCAACTAGACTTCCCCTTAAATCTCATTGACCAGAAATGAAACACTTGCTTTGTCTAAGCTGATCAAGTGTAATGGCAATAATAATGAGCTTACCATGATTAGCTTAGACTCATCTTCCTCTATCTGACACATGACCATCTAACACTTGAACAAAATCAGAGTTCTGTCTGCTAGGATGGAGAACTGTGGAGGATGGCCTTACAGGTAGGCATAGAAGAATGTTCAACACTGCAGTATCTGTAAAGAATGTTTCTTCTAAATATTTTGACACTTATTAATTATATATTATAGCACTGTCTCCGGGTAGATAATGTTCTCTTCATACCTACCCAAAACTTAGCTACTGGTATCTACTGATCACTCATTTGGAGACGGTAGAAAGAACCAGATATCAATGGTGTTACCTATTGGGACATAGTCTTCAGGAATTGAACTGGAAGTTGGCAAATTTTAATACTGGTCCTTGTACAACATCTCTTTCAGTGACAATCATTTTACTATTAGAATCTGGTGCATTCCTTCTATTCTGTGACTGCTCAGAGATCTCATTTAAGTATTTGCTCCAATTAATAGCTTTATTTTTCAAGCTTTTCTCTTTTATCTAAGTGCTGTCTTCTATCTTATGAGCCATTTCTGATTAATCTAAGAAATTAAACTCTATCCTTGTATTCGTTGGGAGATGTGAATTAAAAAAAAAAATAAAACGAGCATCTCTTAGGCAACAGAAGTGTACTTTTGACAAAGGTATGAAGCTTGTAAATATTACCCAAAAGAGGACATTGATTGTAGCAGAATTTTCTAATTTGCTGCCTACTTGATATTAAATTACTAGACCATGCACTATTTATACCACATCTCAAAATTAAACCTTTTCTATATTTTTTCTATTTAAGAACCATGTGTAATAATATATTTGAGAGGGTATTGTCCTTGTGAGGTGCTGTGTGTCACTAAGAAATTCTTGAGACCTGGGGCAGAAGGTGCAGTTTAGGAGCCACTGGCCACAGTGAATGGTGGTTCAGGCATTAGCTAGCTTCAGCTTTCAACAAAACCAAAATGTGAGAACTCTAGTAAATCACGATTGTCAAAAATCTCTAAATTATGAAGTAATCATTCTTCTCACATCTCAGGAATTCATGGTTTAAGTATTTTACAAACTATATTTGACAAACTGTTAGTTTGATGCCCAGATACTTAAGAATGATCTAAATGATTTCTATAATTGATAAGCAGCTATGGTATGGCAACACTAGTCAGAAAATGGATATTATAATTATTATGCTAAATGTCATTTCTTCACACAGAAATGTAGCATTAAAACAATTAAGAGATCAGCAACTCTGTGTATATATAGAGGCAGAAGGAACTTCTGGTGACATCTCACATTGATTAATAACTGTATGGCTTTGGAATTTATATTTTTTCTGAAATTCAATAGAATTTCTGGAATGTCTTAAGTATTTATAACAATTAGACAACTTTACTTGAAAAGTTTTGATAATACAAAAAATAGTTAAATTTTTCATTTAAGTTATTCTTTCAGTTTTTTTCAGATTTTATAGCTGACTTTCTTCTCTCAATGTCAAAAATAATTCATGTTAACTTAATAGAGTATTGAAAATAAAATAAATTATTAAAATGTAGTTTTTACATGAATGATTCCATCCATGTCATTTTACTTTTCACTATTTTAGAATGACTTCCTGCCCTCCTCCCCATAGTACGGCCTTCTTCACTTGTCTGAACACAAGTGACATCTTTTATGTATGAAGACTAAAGCGAAGTGCCGTGAATCATTTCCTTTTCAACATTTCCTATTGAGCATTTTCTCTCTCTGTCAAATAGAAACCCACATTATTCTCTTTTAGATTTTAGCCTGATGTATTTTCTTTTTGTTTGGAGTATTTTCTGTTTTGCTTTGCTTCTGCATTACTTCTTACATCAGGCTTCTTTGCTCCATAATTCTATGTTCACATTATTGCTTTGTAACCTGGTCTTGTTATCCAATGGAGTAGAATAGCAAGGCTTGTTTTCACAAAGCCTTAAGTGAAAACAATATAATTTATAGTAGATGGCATAGAAAGCCTAATAAAATGTAATTGTGAATTATAAAGTGTTATAAAATTTAATAATGTGGTTTAAGAAATAAACATTATATTATAATAGCCTTGAACAAAATAAACTGTTAATTTTGTCAACCATATACATATTAATAGTATAATAGGCTGAACACTAGTATTGGAGTCAGAAATGTGACTAAAAAGTCCTATGATCTTATACAAGCTGCTTTATCAGCTTGTCCTTCTGTTTCTACATTTATAAATATATTAATTTTGAGCTAAATGATCACTATGATCCCTTCCAGGTCAAACAATCTCTGATTGTTAGCAATAAATTTTTTCTTTATGTTATTTTTTATTATAACCTGTAAAAAATGAAATGCAAATGTTTTTCTTACATGTAAACAACTTCTAAAGAACCAATTTGCAATTATGATTTAGGAGAGTTTTAACAGAGGGTATAGTTTTAGGTGGGTTTTTGTAATGAGACAAAAATTTTGCCAGAACAGCTTAGGATGGGGGCAGTTACATATAATATATTTTTAAATATTTCATATAATTTAAAGAAAGGAAACCTATTTGAAAGCCCCCCCCACTCCATTTTTCGGAAGTCTTTAATTATATAATTGCTGTCTGAATCTTAATATAAAATGTTACTCCTCAGGCAGAAAATATATTTAATAACTGTTCGTTTGCTATGCAATCTGGGTAATGTTATGAAACAGGTTAATTTTTCATAATGTTTCCATTTCTTTCAAAATTGATATGTCTTTTTATTTTGAATAATAGTAATTTTGATCAACAATTTGAATAGAAAGAGCTATTACTAATTTTATTTAGTTTTGGAATTTTGTACATCAAGAATTCACAGAGCGGTTCCAGGCAAGATGGTGGGGTAGGTTGCCTCCCTTTACCATTTTAAAATTACAACTAAATTATAGAACAATCACCCTGGAAAATCACTTGAAGACTAGCTGAATAGACTCCTGCATCTAAGGATACAAATAAGAGGCCACATCAAAACTGGTAGGAAAGGCAGAGACAAAAAACAGGCTGGCCCACATCCATGTGTGGGGGTTGAGCATTGGAAGAGACACCTTGGCAGCAGAGGTTTTTCCTGAGTAACAGAGGGCGCAAGGATATGCAACCCAGGGTTCCAGTGCCAGGAGGAGAAGTCCTTACATCTGGCCGTGAAAATCAGCAAAAACCCACTCATCCAGAGAAGAAAGAGGGTTGAATGGAAGAAAAACCTGGACAACCTCTTAAAGGGCCAGTGCATAAGCTCACTGGCTCACAGGTACTAATCCTGTGTTCTGATGGAGGGATCATGACTGGAGAGGCAACAGAGACATACAAGGAAAGACCAAGTTGTGAAGCTTCAGAATAAGGACTAAAGAGACAGCCAACCATTCTTCCCATATAGCCTGCAGGCAGGCACCATCTTTCCTATGTTGAACCCTCCCTGACATGGTCAAATCTGACACTGCATTGGAGTAATAAACTCTGTTTGGTTTACTGTGGTGACTCCCTGGAATCCAGCCTTGTTCAATGCACACATTCTCAGAGGCACTTTTAACAGCAGGCAAACAAGCCAAACGCACCCTCTAATCTTTCTTCAATAACACTTGAGGTGATGTGGGTGATGGCGGGTGATGGCTGCTCTTAGTGTGCTCTGGGCATTCTGCAGAGTGACCGCAGGCTCAGCTCTGGTGCAAAGCTGAATCTGCATGGTCCTGGTAAACATCACTCACTCTACCCACCTTACTCTGTGGGATCCCTCTCCCACCCAACTAGTACACTGTCTGAGGCTTTTTCAGTGGCTGACCCTTATGAGCAGCTAGCCTTGGGATGCTCTAGGCCATATACTAAGCTGCCCCAAGGTCATTCTGGTGGCAGAAGGCCTCAGTTTCAAGTGTAGGCTTTTCCATGGACTTCCAGGTCCAGCACAAGCAGTGGCAAATGGCAGATCACACTGTAGCACCTACCAGGTAGCCCTGGGCTAATCACAAGCAGCAGTTGACCTTGGCCTGCAAGGAATCCCCTCCCAAGGAGACCCAGGACCAATACACCTGGATGCTGGCTTCAGACTATAAGAAAGCACTACCTGATAAGCCTCACAAATGGAACAATCAAAGGGTGATCTCAATAAGCACATAATTCTACTGGGGCAAATTTAACTTTGTGAGGTCTGCCCTCACACATCAGCTCATATGCAGTGGGCATGGCCAATCCTCACAGTCAGTCGGCCTGAGACTAGTCCCAAACACTAATGACCAACAACAATCAAAACTCCATTACAGGAGGAGGGCACACACAACCCACACAAGGGACACTCCCGAAGCACACAGAACGGGTGATCAGGGAAACTGTGCAACTGGGACACACAAAACACCTACTACACATGGCAAAGACTGAGAGACATAGGAGATCTACCTAAAATATAGCAATAAACACAGAGAGCCAAGCTTAATGAAAAACAAATATGCTCAAATGAAAGAACATAAGAAAACTCCAGAAAGAAAAGGAACTAAATAGAATGAAGGCAAGTAACTTATCAGAAACAGAGTTCAAAACACTGGTTATAAAGATGCTGAAGAAATTCACTGAGAATTTCAACAAAAAGTTAATAAGCATTAAAAAGGGACATACTAACAAATAAACAACAACAACAAAAGTCAGAAATAAAGACTATAATAATTGAAATGAGAAATACACCAGAAGAAATCCATAGAAGATTAGATGAAGCAGAGAATCAAATCAGCAATTTGGAAAACAAGCATCAGAAAACACCTAAATGAAAAAAAAAAAAAAAAAGAAAAAATGATATAGTTTAAGGGAAATCTGGGACAACATCAAGCATAACAACATTCAATTAATAGGAGTACCAGAAGAAGAAGAGACACAATAAGAGATTGAGAACCTATTTCAAGAAATAATGACTGAAAACTTTCCTAATGTGGCAAAGAAAGTAGACATACAAGTCCAGGAAGTGCAGAAATTCCCAAATAAGATGACCCTAAAGAGACCCATTCCAAGGCACATTGTAATTAAAATGCCAAAAGTTAAAAAGAGAGAATACTAAGAGGAGCAAAAGAAAGGCAGTTAGTTACCTACAAGAGAGCTCCCATAAAACTGTCACCTGATTTCTCAACAGAAACTTTGCAGACCAGAATAGATTAGTAAAAATTATTCAAAGTGATGAAAAGCAAGGACTTACAGTGAAGACTACTCTACCAAGCAAGTCCATCAGTTAAAATTAGAAGAGAGATGAATAACTTCTCAGACAAGAAAAAACTAAAGAAATTCATTACCACCCAGGTAGTATTACAAGAAATGTTACAGGGACTTCTTTGAGAAGAAGAAAGGGAAAAAAAGATTAAAAATATGAATAACAAAATGTTAATAACTAGGTACCTATCAATGATCACTTTAAATGTAAAAGAATTAAATGCTGCAATAATTAGACTTAGTGTAGCTGAATGGATAAGAAAGCAGGACCCAAACAAGCGACAAACTTTAGATAGAAAGACACACATAGACTGAAAGTAAAAGGATGAAAAATAGGTATTTCATGCAAATGGAAACCAAAGAGGGGGTGAAAACTAGGGTAACAATATTTATATCAGACAAAATAGATTTTAACATAAATAATAAGAGACAAACTATAATAAGAGACAAAGAAGGACATTACATAATAATGAAAGATCAATCCGACAGAAGGATATAACCCTCAAGCTATTCCAAAGAATTCAAGAGAATAGAAGGATCTCAAGTTCACTGTACAAGGCCAATATTACTCTTATTTCAAAATCAAACAAAAGCATTACAAAAAAAGAAAATTATAAGCCAATATCTTTGATGTACATAGATGCAAAAATCCTCAACAAAATATTGGCAAAATGAATTTAGCAATACACAAAAAAGATCATACATCATGATCAAGTATCATTTATTCCTGTAATGAAAGTATGTTTCAATATTTACAAATAATTAATATATATCACATAAGCAAATAAAAATGATGTGATTACATTAATAAATGCAGAAAAGCATTTGATAACATCCAGCATCCGTTTATAATAAAAATTCTCAGCGAAGTGGGAATAGAGAGAACATACCTCAACAAAATAAAGGCTATATATGACAAACCCATAGCTAACATCATAGTCAATGGCAAAAAGCTAAAGGCATTTTTCTCCAGATAGAAAAAAGACAAGACTGTACACTTTCACCACTTTTATTCAATATTTGGGGGCCCAAAAATGTATACACATTTTAAGAGATGTTATCTATGTATTATTTTTTGGAGTTGAATTGAATCATGGTAGCAAGGTTTAGTATGATGCTTGCTCAAAACATGGCATTAATAAAATAAATGCTACCATCACCATGTAACAGGCAGCACAGTAAAAGAAAATAATAGAAGCATAGTTGTGGTTCAAAGAGCACAAGACCATGTGAGAGGATAATAGATAGTATGAAGAAGTGTGGTTGATTTTCCCCCATATTCTCCTGACTTAACGCCTTTTGACTTCTACTTATGGGGGACCTTAGAGGATGTGGTCTACCATAGAAAACTGGTTACACTGGTGTTACTTTAGGAAGAAATTGAGATGGCCTGCACAGCAGTACAAGTGGACACTTTGGTCAGTGTTGCTCAAGCAGTAGTTCACCATAATTAGAAGTGTCTGGATGCTGATGGTAACCACTTTGACCACCTCTTGTAATTGCAGAAGTCAAACATGACTTGTATAAATTTTTTGTTATTGGTGTATATTGCATATTACAATTTTAATACACTTTTTTTCTTTCTTAAACTGTGCATACATTGTTTGTCACCCTCTAGTATTGGAAGTTCTAGCCAAAGCAATAAGACAAGAAAAATACATAAAAGGCATATAAATGGAAAGGAAGAAGTAAAACTGCCATTATTTGCAGATGACATGATGCTATATATAGAGAACCCCAAAGATTCTACCCAAAAACTATTAGAACATATAAAAGAATTCAGTTAAGTAGCAAGATAAAAAATTGATATTCAGAAATCAGTTGCATTTTTATATACTGATATGGAAATATCAGACAAAAATTAAGAAAACAAGTCCATTTACAATTGCATAAAAAATAAAACTAAAATACTTAGAAATGAATTTAGCCAAGGAAGCAAAAGACCTCTACTTGAGAGATTATAAGACATTAAAGAAAGAAATTGAAGAAGATATAAATAAATGAAAGCATATACTGAGCTTATGGACAGGAAGAATTAACATAGTTAAAATGTCCATACTACCCAGTGATCTACAGATTCAATGTAATTCATAACAAAATGCCAATGACATTTTTCACAGAAACAAAACAAATAGCTTTAAAATTCTTATGGAACTATAAAAGACTGAATAGCCACAGCAATCTTGAGAAAGAAGAACAAAGTTGGGATCACACTACCTGATAGCAAACTATACTATGAGGTTATGGTAACCAAGAGAGCATGGTACTGGCATATGAACAAACACATAAACCAATGGAACAGAATAGAGGGCCCAGAAGTAAACCTATGTTTATGTAGTCACTTAACTATGTAGTCACATATCTATGTCAAAGGCGGCAACAATATACAAAGGGGTAAAGACAGTCTATTCTATGAATGGTGTTAGAGAAACTGAACAGATACTTGCAAAAAAAATGAAATTGGATCATCTTCTTATACTACATGCAAGAATAAACTCAAAGTACATTAAAGACTTAAATGTAAAACCCACAATGACCAAACTCATAGGAGAAAACATAGGTAGTTAACACTTTGAAATTAATATTTTTTCTGATGGGCAAGGAAAACAGGAAAAAGCAAACAAAAGGGATTACATCAAACTAAAAAAGTTTTGCCCATTAAATGAAGCCATCAACAAAACAAAAAATAGCAATAACCTACTAAATGGGACAAGATATTCTCCAATAATATAACTGTAAGGGGTTAATCTTCAACACTTAAAAAGAACTCATACAACTCAACACCAAGAAAACAAACAATCCAACTAAAAAATGGGCAGAGAAAATGAATAGACATTTCCTAAAGAGGACATACAGAGAGCTAATAGACATATAAAAAGATGTTCAATGTTACTAATCATCAGAGAAATTAAAACCACAATGAGATATCAACTCATATCTATCAGAATGGCCAGCATTAATAAGTCAGAAAACCAGTGCTGGTGAAGATGTGGACAAAGGGAATTCTACACATGTTGGTGGGATTGCGAATTGGTGCAACCACTATCAAAAAATACTTTGGATGTCCTCAATAAATAAAAATAAAACTACCTTATGATGCAGCAATTCCACTTCTGGTTATTTATTCAAAGAAATCTAAAACACTAGTTTGAAAAGATGTGTGTTCACTGCAGTGTTATTTATTATATAAGGGCCAAGATATGAAAGCAACCTAAGTGCCCATTGATAGATAGTTGGATGAAGAAGATGTGGTATACATATATGCCGCAACCTGCGCGGGTGAACAGGTGAACCGGAGGGGAGGCGATGTGGAATGAAGAAGAAACACACAGACACAGACACAGACAGAAAAGCTGGGACCGGGTGGTTCTCTGCGCTCTGGTGGAGACACAGAGACCCCATCTGGCAACAGCAAGTTTCTTTTATAGGGTGGGCAAAACAAGTGAGATCACAGGGGTAAATCAGCAAAGCGAGACTGGAAAGTACATCTTAACTAGGACAAATAGTTACAGACAACTGCATTTAAGCAATATTTTGGTACATGTTGCTAAGGCATTACCAACTATATTATTATTATTCTCTTCAAGGCAGGCAGGCCATAAGTTATGTTTTGAATCATTTCCAGAGACCAAACAACCTTGCTCCCAATGTCATATCTTTCCAGAAGCCAGAAACCACATCCCGAGTCCTGTCCTTGTGCACCCAGCTCTGGGCTGCCTTGCAAAACGCTTGAACTGTGGACTCCAAGGACACACGTAGCCTTGCTAAAACCTGTTTTCTCAAAGGACCTGGCTTCTGGCTCACGTGCTCCCTACACATATACATATTAATATAATATATACATATATAAATATTATATATACATATATATATGTATATATATATAATGGAATATTGCTCAGCCATAAAAATGAAGTCTTTTCATTGCTACTACATGGATGAACCTAGATGGTATTATGCTAAGTAAAATAAGTCAGAGAAAGACAAATACTGTATAATCTCACTTATATGTGGAATCTAAAAAACAAAATAAACAAACTAAAGCTAAAATAAAAGAGAAACAGATTTGTAGACATGGAGAACAAATTGATGGTTACCAAATGGGTTGGGATTTTAGGGGCAGGTTGAAAAAGGTGAAGGGATTAAGAAGTACAAATTGGTAATTACAAAATAATCATGGAGATGTAAATTACAGCATAGGAAATATAGCCAATAATATTATAATAACTATGTATAGTGACAGATGGGTGCTAGACTAATCAGGAGGATCACTGAATAAATTATATAAATGTCTAACCATGATGCTGTAAACCTGAAACTTACACAAAATAGTATTGAATGTCAACTGTAGTTTAAAAAAAGTATTCACAGAGCAAGAATTTGGATGTGAAGAGTTTGGAGGGTAGTATGTGTATTGAGGAAGCAGAAGTCTTTAGTGAAAAGTGTATGAGAATTCAAGTAAGGAGAGCTGCATTCTTTCAAGTCCTTTTTTTGCCATTTATAATTTGTGTGACAAGGAACTAGGAGTTGACAATACTTATGTTTCAAAATTCCCAGTTGTAAGTAAAAGAAACCAACTCTAATTAAGTTAAACTTGATTTATTGGAAGGATTTGTGTAAGGCTGAGATACTAAGGAGAAGAATAGACTGAAACCAATGACTGTTCTAAAGGGCTAGAAAGCAAGGAAAACAAACTGTTTCAAAGGTGGGGCAGCTGACGTTATAAAACACAAAATACAATCATCTATTGTTGTCTTAGTCCACTGAGATAAATCACCTCTACATATATTTCCCCCTTTGCCTCAGGTGCTCAAGATTCAATGCCTTTGAGGAGTAAATTGATCAGGATTATGACATATATTGGGCCCAGGGGTAGTTGGCCAAGAAGAGGGAAGGAAGATGGAGCACTTTTGGCATCCACAATATTAATTGTCCCTCCTGCAAAGATGACCTAAATGCTAGGGAAATCATTCCTCAATAGGAAATTGAGGTGCTCTGAGGGAGGAGGCAAGGATTCTTAGCATGTAGAAATTGACTGTCTATTGTCTAGGAAAAAAAACATATAATATTGAATTTCTCTGAATCTTATCTTTGAATTAGTTATTCATAATAATTATCACAACATTTTATTTTTAGCTCTAGAGTTCTATCGGTACTATTGTGGTTGGTTTCTATAAATTATAGTTGTTACTATTTGTATTTTATAGAAAAATGTAGAATACAAATTATTGAATAAAAATTATAATCTATTTTCTGGAACCTTAAAAGTATAGAGAGCTTTTTAATAGTTCATGTAAGTGTCATAAGGTCACTGTAGTAGGAAAGAAGTTTTCCCAAAAGGTCTGTAATTTTTCCAGATTTAAAAGAAACGCAGACCAAAAAGCATAACAAAAAATGATTGTATACATGATTATATTCTTACCTCTTAATAGTGGTCACATGTTGGAATCAACATAGCATAGCTATTAAACACGTGAGCTTTATTTAGACTGAGTCTGAATCATTTTATACCATGGCTTACTAACTGTGTGACCCTGAGCAAGTTTTTTAATGAAGATGACGATAGTCATGTGTACCTTGTAGGGCTGTGACGAAGATTACATGAATTAGTATTTGTAAGCACTATGCAAATGTAAAATTACATGGACTAAAATATCATTCTTCCAAATGTAGACTCTCATAAATTCACATAAATAATATACATTAAATATTTGTTTTTTTCTATAATTTACTGAGTCTATATAAAACTCCACATTTATTAGATCCTAAATTAAAATAAATAAAAAGCCATTAGGTATGTATGTACATGAAAAAATTTTTCTAAATTTGATTTATTGTGTTAACATTTCCATTATATTTATTTGGTATAGAAGTAATATGCTGTAAATATCATATATTTTCTGAAGCTGCTGTTGCTATATTAATGCTATTTGACATCTAATACTAATATGTACCCTGTTAAACAGGTATTTGATGAGAACCTGAAGAACTTAAATTACTTATTAGCTAGTGAAAGACTAGAAATCCTCCCAGGATCTGTTTATTTAATTTTGTCTTGTTCTTTCAAAAAATGCAGCCATAATTTATAGCTCTCAGGTGAAAAAATGATATTGGAATTTTCATGGAATACTATTGTATAAATTTCATTCAAGGGATATAGATGCTGAAATAATTTTATAATAAAATGATCTCTCTCTTAATATAGTTGCAGAAAACTAAGACTTCACCAAGTTTTTATTTGTTTCTGTTTTAATTTTTCTCCTTAGTTATTTACTAATCTCTAATCATCACCTATTTTATCTGTAACTATCTTAGTCAGTTTTGGCCACACATTTACTCAAAATCTCATACGAAAATTAGGTTATATAATAAATGGTCATTTCCTTTTTTTTTTTTTTTTTGTAAGCTTTACAAATATCAAGTGACATGACTAGCCATCCAGGAACCCACAATTAAAGGATATGGTTTATTCATAGCCATGTTAATCAGACTGGCAGAATCTTCTGGCTAGTCTTCAGATAAACCAGTCACAACAATTACCAAAATCATCTTTGGTATAAAAGGAGACAAGGATAATTTGTTAAAATGATAGCTCAGCTTGAAGGACATAGAAGTTTAGTCATTATGTTTTCTAAAATGTTTGTAATAGTTTAAAATTTTTTCCAACAATAATCACATTGATATGAACTACTTGAATTCTTGTATTTTAAATACAAGAATAAAAGAGAATTAGCTTACGTTATGAAATGTAGGCTTCAGAATTTTTCAGGTTTTTGACTGCTCACAAAGAAAAAGATACATTCATTATACACAATACTTATTATTATGACAATTAATTACTTGATGATCAAGAATAAGAAAAGATTCATTTTTTTCCCCATCAAGCTGGAGATGTGATAGAAAGATACAGTGAATGTTTAAATAAAAACTTTTATTACAATTAAAGACACATTGCCATTAACTCCCCTCAAAATATTCTTCCTCACTTAGAACACACTTATGCCATCGTTCTTGTCACTTTCTGAAGCAGTTCTGGAAATTCCCTTTCATTAACGTCTTTAGTTGAGCTGTCATGGCTGCCTCAATGTCCTGAATAGATTAAAAATGTTTGCCTTTCATGGTCTTTTTGACGTTGGGGAAGAGCCAGAAGTCACATAGTGCCAGATCCAGTGATAAGCTGAATGAGGACTCACTGTCATGTTTTTATTTGACAGAAGTTGCCTGATCAGAAGCAATGTGTGACCTGAATCAATTCCAGTGTGATTAAAAAAATATGGTGAATGCTTAAATTAAAAAAAAATTATTACAGTAAAAGACACATTATTTGAAGCAAAGGAGAGTATTTTGATGGCAGTTAATGGCAATGTGTCTTTTAGTGCAATAATTTTTTATTTAAACATTCACTGTGTCTTTTGATCATACCTTATATATTGATGTAATTATAGATAGTAGTGGTTAACTTCAATATGAATAAGCTTGATCTCCTTGCTAAACATGTAGAATTTTGGATGTCACTTCCAGATATTCTGATTCTGTGGATGTTAAAAACCACCCTTAGGCGATGCTGGTTCAGAATCTCAAGGACCACATTGGAGAATAGTGCCATATTGTGAAGGGTGCCCATATCAGACATTTTTCTTGATTTTCTTTTCAACCCCATTGGTAATTATAATTGCATCAGCGACCCAGCACCTGATATGTCACTTTCACTTCAGCCTCACACTCTGCCAAAATTCCTCTTCTTAACAGGGTCTTAATAGTAATAGCGTGTAGCATTCTCCTCAGGCATCTTTGCCCAAACAATGACAGCTCGTACTTTAAGTGATGCTTCTCTACATTTGCCATGGCCTGGGAAACTGGTATTACTATCAGTGAAAGGAGGGAGAAAATCAAGTGAGTTTGAAAGGGAGAAACCTCTTACCTTTAGTCACCTGCACTTTATGATGAGATTATCTGTCAATTACCATACTTGTTATCTCAGCATAAATGACAATGTACTGATTCACTGGCACCAGATGAGAAGACCAATAGCTAGCATTCTTCTCTGCCCAAGCTGCGGAGTAAAAAATGCATTGACTCTATTTCTTTGATGGCTACTTTGCTGAGACCATTTAATACTAACTCTGTGTTTGGTTGTTTGTTTCTTTGTTTTTTACTGTCATTCATCTTTCTGCTTTTCATTCTGCTAGCATAGAGTCAGTTCAGTTTCCTTCCTGCTCAGGTGCCTCGGCTTCCCCATTGAAGCCATATAGCTCCCTGACTTAATCTCTATTTCCATAGAAAATAAGCATGCAGAAGTTTACTGATTCCTTATGACATGGCTTAAAAAAATAACCCTGTACAGATTTAGAAGCTATCCTTTAAAAACACATAAGAATAAAATGTCCTATTACCTAAGAAAAAATGGTCGATATGACGCCATTAATGGTCTGTGTGAAACTGTCGTAGTGAGGCTTTCATACTCAACAGGTATTGACTACGTTTAACACACCACATATCATTCCTTCTTTACAGACTATTATCTGTATAGTCAGAAGGTAGAAGTCATAATAAAGTCTCTTGGTAGAAAGAACATTCTAAATTCAGAAGATCTGTTTGAATTCTGACTTTTGTAACTAGCAAATTTACTTAGTCATAAGAAATAGGGTTTGCTTAATGAGATTGTTCTGAGGATATGGTACGTTGATAAGCTTAGTGACAAACTGAGACTCATTGAATCTGGGTCCCCTTCCTAAGTGTGTAAAGGTGGAACATGAGTTGCTTTCTGATGCTCTAATGCAGATACGTTTATGTTGTGGGCTTCCTGTAGACTGCAAATCTCTTTGGCATGAACAAGACATGAGGTGGCAAAGACAGAACAGTGATTTTGACGCCATCGGGTTAACATAAAGAGCGTAAATGGCATCATGCTAAATACAGCCATATGCCCTTCCATTTTCATATGTTGTAATTCTTTTTAAAATTGCCTCATTCCACAAATTATCTTCAGTTTAAAATTTATTTATACTTATTTTCTATGAGATTTCAGACACAACAAAATTCACAATGAAAATAAAAAGAGTTAGATAATTGTAACAGAATAACACAGCAAATGGTCAGTACTGTAAATACAAAAACAAACAAATGCAACACAATCATGCCCCGTGTTTGTTTCTAAGCCCTTTTACTCTGTGTAAACAAGTTACAACATTATGTTATCAGAGGGAGCATGCATATCATTTCTTTAGTTGTAATAAGACAAATTTGCAGATGGGCCTTTAAAACAGACATTAGATGATATAATAAACAATATCATTGATAAATACAAGATGAATGTAGAAGCAAATTTAATATGACTAGTTTGATCTATAATAATACCTTAAGATACAATAAGTATTCCTAATTCAGGAAACGTTATCCTTAGAGGCATTAAGAAAATGTGATCCAGACATACACTTTTTGGTGGTACAAATAAAAGTTGGATCCAAATAAGAAAATACTTATAGAAATGGAAGCAGAATGGAGAGCATTTTGCTTAAAATTTTTTTCATGAATATTACTTCAATAAAGGTGAGATTTTAAGAGTAGATGACTTGATGTGTGTGGGTTAGTAAATCTGTGTTCTTTGTGCTGACAGTAAAATAATAATTTTTAAGGATTACCTGAACATGTGACAAGACTGGTATGATACCAGAAAAGTTGTTTTTCTTCATTAAATATCTCCCTATGTCTACTCATGTGGTCCAAGAGACTCCAAAAATTGTTTGGCATTTAAATTTTTATAAACTGCTTTGTTGTACTCTTCTTTCTTTCAACATTATATGATTTTTAAAAATATCCTTGATTTTCTCCCTTTCAAATTCCCTGAACATCTCTCACTGAACTCACTCTTCTTCATCTCTCAGGGATTATCTAGGTCCTACTTCATCAGAAGATGAGATTTGCATTTTTTAATTCATCAACTGCTTATACTTCTAATGACAAAGTTACCTACTTCCCAACTATCTCTATTTGCCTCTAATCACAAATAGTGTAGGATATTTATCTTTTCCCAGGTCAATCCAGGTCAATGTAGATCAACCCTATGTGTCCCTGATCTCCATCTCTCACTAGACTGTGAGCTCCCCTAGGCCAGTTATATCAGCTTCCTGATAGTACTTTCCAGAGAAACAACTTATAAACAAATCCTTGTCTCAGGGTTTGTATTTTGGGGGAACGTAGAAAAAATTACTCTGCACCCAACTTTAAGTATTTCACACAGTGAGAATTTTGTGAGTTTCTGTTGAATGAATAGATGAATAAATGGGAAAGGTAATAAATCACACATCTTGCCATGTTACTTAAGTTGATATAAGCTTAGCTTCTCTTTTAAGGTTTAAAATGACTCAGTTACTACTTTTGCCATATTTTTGCACCACATATAATTCAGAATCGTGTCTTTATTGTAGTAAACTTAAATGATATTTTTGCTCTAAATTGCTTCACCTTGTGAGTGTATATTCTTTCACATTGATATTTTACTAGATGGTAAAATGTTCCCAGAAGAATAAAATGTGTGTAGTCTACATACCAGATGAGGCTCACAACCAGCAGGAATTTGAGACAACAATGCCAGCTGTATTTCAAGACAGATCACAGTGACAATTTGAAGCTTCTTTTATTGGCATGGAAAAACATCTTTGCTATGCCCCCTAAATAAAATAAAATAAAACCTAGTCATAGAAGGCACATTTGTTCTAGAGACATGTGTCATTGTAATCCTTTGTTATTTCTGAGCCATGTTGGACCATCATGACCTTGAATTCTTTGTAATTGTTGTCTCTCCTAATTTCTCATTTATAAAGAATGTTAGATACCATGGCATACTTAGGATCTCAAGAAGCTCTTCTCTCTGTGCTCCACAGTCCAGCAGAGGGAGCAGTGTGTCACCTAGAAAAGCCTCAGTCACCTACATACCTGAGTATTGTATTCCGTGGGGTAGACAGATGCTTGAATTTCAGTGTGAAGTTATTCCCGACAGAAGCAAGCAGAGATGCAAACAAAAATGATGGTGAAAATGAAAAGGTCAATCACTTTTCCTTTGAGAGACGGGGCCAAACATATCTCAACCTGAAATCTCATAATCATGTCTTTCTGTGGATACATTAAAGATTTCTCTGAAAAAAATATGTTTCAGAAGAAGAGAGAAAGACTCCAAGGCACTGTAATGCCCTCCAGATGTCTTGTAAGGGATAGTTAGTAGGAAGCAGTGAATATGATGGCTAAGAACATGAACCTTGTGATCATACTCCAAGCGGTTGAGCCAGACTCAATTCTGGCACTTTTCCATAGTAGTTGTGTGACTGTATTCAATCAGTGTAACACTTTTAACAATCAGATTTCTCACCTTAAGAAAAAAAAGATAATATTTACTTCATGGCAAAATTGTGAGTAGTAAATCAGATAATGCCTATGAAGGGCTTAGCATAAATAGGCCAATAGTAATTCAATATACTTGCATGTTAGTGCTTCTTATTAGATTGACTGAAATTATTTATCATGCCTTGAGGAAAAGGAACAGGTCAATATAGATTTTAGTCTAAATAAAGAACCAAAAAGAGAAATTACATAGGATGAAAATTCTAGGGAGGAGATGAAATCATGAGTACTGAATTTTGGAGGTCACTCAGTGACCAGTGTGTCCAATGGTATTAGGTACTTGAGAATTGAGTTATGAATGTATGAGAGGTACCAACAGGGGCTTGATTTGGCCTGGAGCTTCTTTCACTGGGATCAAAGTGTTTAGGAAGCAGGTGAAATAACTAAACACAAGCTAAATTTTGTTCAAGTCAATTTTTCTTGAGAGTGTACAGAGCATAAAAATGTTGGTTAAGGCATATGAACACTTGGCATCAAAGGCACCTGGGAGTAAAGGTGAACTGAACTTCCTTTTTAGTGTTGCAATCTCATTTTAGCTCTGTTTGGCTACGTGTCAGCCTTGGGACATAATTTGTGCCTCTGCTCCTACCTTAAGAGTCTTTGCGCTCATGCTCCTTACCTATCTTTTAGGAGCAACATCTCCCTGTTTTAGATTTTTCTAGAGGTATAGTCTGAGTTATTTGAGAGCAGAGACGACCAGTGCTAAAGTCATCTGCATGTTCTGGCATCTGATTTTTCCCCTTTATGCATTTCTCTTGAATTTCTTATTTCTCCTTTAAAAATCAACTATCTTACATTTCATAGTCCACTTCATTTCATCTGTATTTCCCCCCACCAATTCCATGGAAGAGATGTTGCTGTGGCAACCTTCTGTGAGAAAGCTTTTGAGCTGTTCTATTACTATATATTAAAGAAGATTATAGTGGAGGGAATAATTTTCAAATTAAAAGAAATTTAAACAAATTTATATCTAAAAATTAAGAAGCACCAGGAATCAGAGTGTAAAAATATTCTGTAATGGAGTTCCTCATTTACAAATTTTATTAGTGTTATTACTCTTTGTATTCATTTTTACCTTGGGTTTGAAAAACCATTTCCATTTATTTCCCTTTATACCCTAGAGCACACTGCAAATTGACATCTGGTACAATTGTTCTCGAGTGTATTTCTCAATGTGTGCTATAAAAAGTATATCTCTCTTTATTCTCTTTGGTTTTCAATAAATATTAGCTCATAATTTTCTTTTTCCTCTTCTGAATTACTCTGTGAAATAAAACTCCCATCTATAGAAGATGAATTGGCTCCTCTGTGAGATGAATCTGTCATGTCCAGAGCATCATGAACTCAATGCATTATGGAAAAGCTGTGATTTCTAAAAGAGACTTGAAGATGCCTAACAAGAAATAAGGAATATTGATGTAAAGGCTTATTTTGTTCTCCTTTCCTTTGTTTCTATAGCTTTTACTCATGAGCAGGTTTCTCCTTGCTCCATCAGTTGTGCCTACAGGTACACACAGGCAGACTCCTCATTCAGAGAATGGCAGAGCCAACTAAAGTATTTACATACTGCATTCAGAGGGAAAGATTTAAAATACCTATTCCTCATGGTTTCTTTTCTATGGTTCTCTTTCACCATACCCAGTCCACATTTTTGAGTCCATATCTTTCAATTCTTGTTATTTTTAGGCTCACTAGACCGAGAATTCCCAAGAATAGAAGTTATAGCTTGCTCATTATTCTGTTCCCAGCATAAGATCTGGCCCCTTAAAGGTATTTGATAAATAACTTGTTGAGTACTACAGTAAATGACACAAAGACATTAAGTATGTCCCACAATACATATGAGTATCTACACCCTTCTTAAGAATCATAACCACTGCATTATATCCACAGGAATTAAAAATGTACAATATGGTGTGTACCCTACATAAAAGTGGCATCAAATGCATTAAAATTATTTCAATCACCTTAATACTTTTTCTATATTTTGAAAATAATTAATTAGATATCTTAAATAATTTATTTTTGTATTAATTTGCTATTCACTGGCATTTGTATATAGATGCCTGTCACTACTGACATGGAGTAAGGCAGCTGAATCTTTAAGAAATATTCCACAAATTCTAAGGAGTCAGGCTATTATTACCTTATGACATATTTGGTATAAAACAAATTTTATTCTTCAAATAATTAGGTTTATTGTTAAAGATTTTACCTTAATATGTAGTTAATTTAGAAACTTTCTTTTCCCAATTTTTTGAGTTTAATCTAAGATATGGCTTTCAAATATCCAAAATGTATAAAATAAAATTTTTATATTGATGTTTTAATTTTAGTTAACCATTTCTAATTCTAGATTTGACTCCCTATAGAATTCATCAATATCAAAAATCACATAGTTACTTTTTTTGGAAGATATGGTATACTAGTCAGGGTTATCCAGAGAATAGAATAGAATCAAGAGATTTATTATAAGATATTGGGTCATGTAATTATGGAGGCTGAGAAGCCACATGACCTGCCATCTGCAAACTGGAGACCCTGGAATGCCAGTGGTATAATATCAAAACTTGAGAAGTGAACAGCTAAAGGATTCTCATCTGGGTCTGAAGCCCTGAGAACCAGGAGTGCTGGGGGCCGAAGATCCATGTCTTAGCCCAACTACCAAGCAGAGAGCAAATTCAAACTTTCTCTGCTTTGTTTTTCTATTCAGGACCTTAAAGGACTGGATGATTAGATAATGCCCATGCACATTCACAATGACTACCTGCTTTCCTCACAGACAAACCCAGAAATCATGTTTAATTAGCTAACTGGGCCAACTGTAGCTCAATTATTTTGACTATCTATTTTGCTGAGTCTACCTCTTATCAAATTGGCACCCATACACACCTCCTTAAACCATACTTAATCTCCAAATGAAGACATGAACAATGTAATAGCTTGGCCTAACATGATCTAACTACTCTGCATACAACCAAAAAACATACTAACTGCTTTCCCAGAAGAGGAGGTAAGGTTTTTTAATGATATTTACTCATCTCCTTGATATCCTGTAAGTTAAATACTATGATGTAAAATGAACAATTGATAAAGTCTATGATATAGTCAATACATGTTATGTTAGAGGTTGTGAGGGTGGTACTTACATGGCAATTGCTTCAGGAGAGGCCATTAGTTTCCTCAAGTAATGCCAGGTTAATCCCCTTACTTCTGGGAATGGAGAGGCCAATACCATCGCAGGTATGGAGGCTGCTACTACTTGAGGAGGGGATGCTGCTACCACTGGGAGGAGAAAAATCTCTGCTTCTGCCGTGGTGAAGAGCCACTTCCTCTAGAGGTATTAAAGACTCATCAGAAGTTTGGGGCTTAAAATCCCCAGCTTCATCAGTCTTTCCATACATCCCCATTCAGACTTACATGATCCCATTCTTTCCCAACCACTGACCTCACTTGAACAGTAAACATCTGCAAGACTGGGAGTTTTACTTGCATGTAATTCATCTCTTCTCAGGATGAGATTCTGTATTTTATTTTTGGTAATCAAACCCTAAGGTTACAAGAAGTATGAATCTCCTTCAAGGCACACATAGATGGATTTAGGTCATTTATATGGAGCTGAAGCTGGGAATTTAAATCCCTGAGCTAATTCTTTTCTTTTATCTATTTATCCAGTCTCATTAGGAGTAACTATCTAACTGTATCTTATTTCTTAGTTTTTCCAAAAACTGTTTGAAAATATCATATGCATAATCACCCAACACTTTGCTTCTTATAAGTGGTTTTTTAGGAGCATTCAATGCAGATATTTTGTGTATCTCTGTAAAAACTTCATGCAATTAACTATCAGTGCTCTCTTTACTACTGGAAATAGAGTGAACAGCATCTTTAAATCTAACCAAATTAGAGAGTCAATTTCAAAAAACCCAAAAGTATTTCAGAAAACTGATTCTCAAAATTCTGTTCCTCTAGAACCACTCCCAGTATCAAAACATGTACTCGTCAGGGTTTTCCAGAGTAATAGAAACAATAGAATGTGTATAAACCAATAGGTTCTATAGATATAGATAAGGAGACAAGGTATTGGCTCACATGATTATGGAGGCTGAGAAGTCCTATGATCTTCTGTTTGCTAGCTGGAGAGTCAGTAAAGCTGGTGGTGTAGTTAAAAGACTTGAGATGTGAGGAGCAAATGGTATAGATACTAGTCTAGATCTGTAGGCCTGAGAATCAGAAATATTGAGGGCAGGAGAAGATAGATGTTCCAGCTCATCAGTCTGGCACAGAGTGCGTTGAAATTTCCTTTGCCTTTTTGTTCTATTCAAGCCCTCCATGAATTGGATAATGTCCACCTACATTGAGAAAGGCCATCTGCTGTACTCAGTTCACCATTTCGAAAGCTAATCTCTTCACTCACAGGCACACCCAGGAATAACATTTAATCAGCTCCCTGGCCATCTCTTGACCCAGTCAAGTTTACACATGAAATTAACCATCACATATGGATTTAGTGCATGTTGTTCAGATACATCGTTTTCTTGGTGGGCTGGACATCTTATCAGTGGTATTGCCATATGTTCTGGTAATAGGCAGCCAGTATGAAAATGAGTTATATAATTCTATGATTCAAATTATTTATTTTTTCTTCATTCATTTTTCAATAACTCATTGTGCAATTTTGGGGTTTGATGATTCTATGTTTCTTAATTATAGTTTTGTTTTCTGGAAAATTATACAAAATCACATGTTGCTTTTTTTACCATAAATTTTCAAATATTTAAGATGTCAGATTACGTGTATATATTCAGTATTGAGTAGAAAATTTGACAACATACTCGTAGTGCAAAATTTTTGCAAATATGTACCTATGTATGTGTATGTATATTGTATATAATGCTTTAAAAAATTATACTTTCAACTTTTCTGGCCCTCACCTTTCTCATCTGCAAAAATGAGGGATTCAACTGAATTTTTACCCATGTCTATTTTTGTACTTAATTTTTCTGATTCTAAGTATGCATTCATTTGAAACTCATGACCATCTCCAAATTTGATTTTTAATCTTTTTTGTTTCCTAGTTCACTGATTGTCCTCAACATTCATAATTTGTCATATCAGACACAGAATACTCATTGAAATATGCCTCTCTTTCTACTTATATCCATCAACTCCTGTTTGAATTTTTGCCTAAAATTTTTAAAATGGTCCATATCCATTTCTCCATAATAATTTGGTTTATGACCATATTTTGCTTGGACAACTAAAATAGCCTCCTAAGGGATCTCCCTAAATCTTCCATTACCCTATTCCAACTTTTCCTTGCACAGTACTCAAAGACCCTTTAAAATCTAAAATATGTTGATATTATTCTCTGCTTAAAACATATCATTGGAAATAAAAACCCAACTCCTCTAACTGATTATTTAAGTCCCTGATTAAACTAATCAACTTTCATCTATTCTGTACTTCCATCTTGTTATATTTACCACCCCTCTCTCTGCTTCTCTTTGATATTGCTGCAGTGAATGTCTTTTGGTTCCTCAACGTGCATTGTTTTCCTGTATCTCAAGCCTTTTAATATTGTCTTTCCTTTATCTAGACCACATTACTTCATGTCATTCCACTACCATTAGTCAACTTTTACTCATTTTCCTGACATTCACTCCAGAAATGCTTCATTATGTGAAGGGTACTTTGGGGATCTGTACTAGACCAATATGTTATCATACATTCTTTATTTTGCATGATGTCTTAATCTGCTAGCACTCATAAAATCCCTATTATGTTAGTCATAAATATCTGTCTCTTTCATTGTACAGCAAATGTTATGAAGGAAGAACTGTGTTAATGATCATATCACTATTAAGACAGAGGAGAGCCACCTTTTGGCAAATGCTGGTAATGTCTCTTGCATTTCAGATAAGTCTCAGCATAGTGCAAATTGTTCATTCTGATGAAACACAATTTTATAAAATGGGATAGTACAGTATATACTGTTTATAACCTGCTATAGACACAAATTCAACAGATTGTCAATAGTTCCATGTCATTACAAAAATCTACTGCAATAATTTTTTTATAAACTGCATAGAAGTACATTATAAGACTCTACACTTCCCACTATTTTTACGTGTTCTATTTTCTTTGCTTCTTGTTTTATTTTTACTAAAACAATCCCATAATCATTCAGGAAACCTATCTCTATGTACTACCACGATCATTTACAAGGACAGTGTGCTTCAAGTTGTTTATTTAAAGTATTTCCAGGGCCAAGAAAAATAGAACATGAGTCAAGCCAGAAGTATCTCTGATAATAATGAAATATTTTACATATATCTTGCTAATTTTTTGTCTCCTTCTTGGTATCATGATATTTGTGTTATGTCGTGTTATGTGTAGTAAAAACCGCCCATTTCTTACTTTTAACATTAAGAATTTTAACAAAATATTTTCAAATTAATCTGAAATAGATCAACTTAATTATTATAATTTATTATTAATGTTGATAAAAGTTTATTGATCTTAACTTATATTATTTTCTTTGTTTTTATGCTGTTTTCTTCCTTTCATAAGAAAATATTAATACAGCAGAGTTTGAAAACTCAATCAGAGTTTTCTTTCCTTCTGAAAAATCTCAGTTTACCTCCTTTGGTGGCTTAGCCTAATCAAAGTGGGAAGATTAGATGCATTAAACAGGTCTCCAATTTGTCTCTATTTCCTTTAATCTTCTTTAGAACAAGTTCAGTTTCTGCGGCAGAGTGCCTTCTCCCCTTCCTTGCAGGGTTAATGTGAAAACTTCATGTCTAGCCTCTCGTTTTTCTCATCAAACTTTCTACTGTGTAAACATTCATTCTCTTCCTCAGCATAACTCATATAAAGAGCTTTCCCCTACCCAATACATTAACTGAAGGTAGAGGTTAGACTTGATAAATGATGAAAGGGTAACATCAAAGGTTAGATTTCTGAACATGGTTTTACTGGTGAGTGATGGGATTCTTTAGCTTTAATGGTATGTTTTCTACCTTAAGCTCCTGGGGCTTTTACTATTTAGCATTTGAATTGTATGAAGACATATGGTTTTTATTTGCTAATGAAAGATTAAATTGGTTGCTCTGAGGTCGATTTCATTCTGCTTTCTGAACATATTTCACTTCTCTGTTCCTGCAGAAAGTTGGAAACTGGAGAGCATTCCCTCTTGTACTGAGTTGGCAAGGGTCTGTTAACTTGATATGGAGATATTCTAGCATTGTTTCATTCATATCTCCTAAATTGAAACTTTCTATTTTTCAGAGTTCTTTTTCATTGCATAATAATAGGTACAAGCCAGTCACTGATTTCCACTAATTATAATTTTAATTAGATTATTTAATTGCATATAAATGATTGTAGACTCCCTTCTGGGTGACTGTATAGCCCCCTTCTTTCTTCTCTAGGAACTGCTCTTTGCAGTCTCATTTGTACCATGTGATATTGTCCAAGTGACAATGACTTACTGATTAAGTTGGGTTTCTGCTGGAATTCAAACTAACTTTGAATAACTTGCTTATTATTTTTTTGAAATATTCAAATTAAACGTTTGAAATATTCAAGCCTTTGTTCTTGTGTATTTTCTGGGTAAGTTTCAACTGTACAATTTAATGATTAAATCCTGTTAAATTAACAGAAGTTAGGTAAAGATGATTTACATGTAAATGACTTCTGAATATTTAAGACTTGGTTATGCACAAGGGCAAAAGGCTAAAATAAGGTAAATCTTATAATTGGCTTTATATCTTGACCTCAGTAATAAACTTTTTTGAGTCTTTTAGAAAGTCAATAATTGTCTTTGGATAATACTAAAATAAAGAGGGAATTTGCATAGTAATAGAACATGTAGTTTGTGAAGCCAGACTGGATTTTATTACTAGTTCTGCCACTTTCTAGCTGTGTGTCCTTGGACAAGATATTTTATACCCATAATTCAATTTCTCTAAAATGGGTATAATAGCAGCATCTTACTTCATGAGTAAATGCATTTGATAAATTCAAAGTGCTTAAATAGTATGGTACCTGACACATAGGAAGCACTCAAAAAATTAGGATTTTTATTATAATTACAATTATTATTATTTTGAACCAGAACTATTTATTTTAGATTTTTCCCAATTATTTTTTTTTTACTAAACAAATTTAGAATGTGGTTACACTATATATTAATAAATAAACCACACACAAACTATGAAGTTTTGCAGCTTTATTTTAGCATAGATTCATCAGGAAACATATCTTTTATTCAGAATTGTCTCATGATGGCAATTGGGGTACCATTTTAATCTAGTTAATTTCTTCATTTTTACGAATATTCCAGATCTACATGGAACTAAAAAATTATATTCTCATTAACAATACAAAGCTTCCTTATCCATGTGCCAAGACCTTCATGCAAGAAAGGACAAAGCAACATGTTAAAAGAATTTAGCACCATTGCAAAGCTGCTTAGAAATATAACACATAATATTTGGCTGCAGATTATCAACTCTGTTAGGAAGCTTGGAAACAGAATATCACTATGTCCCACAAGGTGTTATAGCACATTTGGTGAATGCTTTTTATGAAGGTTCCAAAGAGGTTATCTGTGTTTGGGTCAAGATAAATTTGTCTCTGTATTTTCCATCCTGTTCTAGCAAAATATCTTCCTTTACCTTAAAATGATTTCATTTTTAATTCCAATTTACTTTTAATTCCAAGGACAAAATAATTCCAATACAGGTATAACAGAGACATAAAAACATTATATCAATTTGTGTTTCTCTGTTGATTTTATTCAAACTCATTAAACTTTGTAGACGTGCATGTCATGAATTCTTCACCTCTAACAGATTTAGGATGTAAAGGATTGTTTATCAGGAATGAATTCATGATAATCTATATTCATCTATTTAGATCTAGAACATACCTATGTCCCTTTTCAGCTTTTGACTGGGAGAGAAATTTCAGTTATTCATCCTTGAGAATAATCTGGAAGGTCAAGTGGAATTGCCAGCTGATAGAGCGATGACAGAGTATGAGTGTTGTTAGCACAAACTACAAGAGATACAAAATTTAAACCTTCTATGACAATGAATGCATTTTCCAATGAATGGAGCTTGAGTGATCCTGCAGCTTTTTTCTTCCAGACTTTTGTTGAAACATTATATGCCAGACATTTGGTCAGAGAGATTTCCAGGTGAATCATGTCTTTCTGTTTCAAATTGCTAATGGTTTAAAAGCAGATCTACATTCACAAAATATGAATGACAGCACGATGTGGGAAATACAATATGAGTTAAGCATAACATGAGATTTGAATACAGGACAAGGACAGGTTATTTCTGCCTCAGAGCTGAAGTTGTTGCTAAGAATAGGGATGTACTCATAACTTTCAGCAAAGTTACTGAGATGGATGTGAGAGAATAAATAATAGTTTTTCAGGTCAGGACATTTGAAGCAGAAGAAGAAACATGTATAATTATATGAATTCAATAGAAACAAGGCATGCTTGGAAAAAAATGAGACATTATTAGAGGAGTTCACTGAGAAGATATGACCAGTCAGTGACTGGAAAGCAGGACCTGGACAATAGGAAGCTCCTTACCCTTTTCTCTGATCATTGAAAAGTATGTTCTGCCCAGTGTTCCCACAGACACAGCCATTTCAAGGATGCAAGCTTGAGAGAGTAAGGTGGTATTGAGACCATCAGGATGGTATATGTGACTGAATCCAGTTAAGGCCTCTCTACAAACTTTTAAGATTATGGCAGGCAGGGAGTTCCCTGTTGGTGTAGTGGCTGGGCTTTGGCGCTCTCACTGCTGTGACCTGGGTTCCATCCCCAACCAGGGAACCAACCCCCCCCCTCCCCGCAAAAAAAAAAAAAAAAAAAAAAAAGATTATGGCAGGCTGGTGTGAAGAGTATATCTACTTATCTGGCTGCCGCCCAAGACAAGCTTCCTATGTAAGTTTTCTTGTTTATTAAATAAACTTGTACCTACTAATCTGGAGTGGCCTGCCTCTTTGATTCTGTGGCCTTCCATGTACAGAAGCAGTTTTAGATTTCACTGGGGAAGCTCCTGAGTTTGTGAACCAACAGACATCTAAACCAACCATAGAAGGTTAAGGCCTATAAATATGTGAAAGAATGGTAGTTGAAAAAAAACAGCTTGGAGAGGCAAATTGGGTCTGTCCATGAAGAGCTGAGGAAAATATGCTGAGCAGTTTGATTTTCCCATAGGGAAAATGGTGATTTGCTTTTTGATTTACAAAGATAACTGGAATTTCTGTCTCAAAGGTAGATGGAAGGGGAAGAATTTTAAGCCTGGAAGTTTGAACAAGTGTCAATTGCAACACCTCAGGTAAGAGATGACGAAGAACTTTGCTTACAGAGTTACATAATAAGGGCAAAGAGGAAACGAATATAGGGATACTTTAGGAGGAAGAAAATACAAATATGTGTTGCTAATTGGATAAGAGCTAAAAGAGAGAAGATGAAAAGATCTTGAAGTTTCAAGTTAGGTGGATAATAATAAAACAGATAATGAGACTATAGGTGGAGGAAGAGGTAGATCCAACACAGACCATATTAGAATGCTAATTTTGAGAAGCTTTTTGGTGACACAGAGGATGACTAAAGACACTTCTAAATATAAGTTGGTGCTCAATAATGAGGTCTGATGTGAGTATGTCAATACATAGAGGGCTCATTAGAGCCACGGGAATAGATGAAATCAACTAAGAAGCATAGAGATCAATATAAGAAAAGTGACTGTAATCAGAATGATGTGATCTGACTAGATGATTAGGAAAAAAGACAAAGAAAGGCAGAGAATGTCTTTGTCCATAAAGATGCTTTTGGATGCAATGAACAAAAACCTGATTCAAATTGGCTTAATAAGGAGAGGAATTATTGTCAATGGAACTAAGTTCATTGCTGGACTTTCCAAATCTGGTCAGGATGTTTTTTCAACTTTAAACTTTTCCTCAGTCTGGCTTCCCTCATCAACACCAAAATGGCTGCTGGAAGTAATTGGGGTTATATACCTGGGAACAAAGAGAAAAAATACTATCTTAACCATGAAAATAAAAGCTGTTTTTATCAGACTGATGGGACCAACTAAATCAAGCTTGTCCAACCTGCTGCCTGTGTGCCACATGTGGCTCGGGACAGCTTTGAATGTGGCCCAACACAAATTCATAAACTTTCTTAAAATATTACTAACATTATGCACAAACCTTTTTTTAGCTCATCAGCTATCGTTAGTGTATTTTATGTGTGGCCCAAGACAATTCTTGTTCTTCTAATGTGGCTCAGGGAAACCAAAGGATTGGACACCCCTGAGCTAAAGGATGTGCTCATTCTTGATCAAATAACCATCACTAGTGAAAGGCCACTGTGGTATAGGATTGCCATAATTGACTGTGAATAATTAGGACCTACTGAGCATGCCTGTCTCTGGAAATAAAAGTACTGTCAGTATTCCTTAAGTCACATGGGATGAACTGGGAAGGAAAAATGCCTGAACAGAAATAGGTGTCTAGACGAGTAAACAGTAGTCTCTACTTCAACTTCAAAAGAACAGATGATAATAATTTGTACTTACTGTCAATTACTAAAATCAGGAATGTTGTCGTGCATCTTATATACATGTGTTCAGGTATTTTTCCTAAGAAATAATTTTGTTGTTGTTTATTTAGGGCTGAAAGAAAATATGAAAATATGTAGGGTGATAAAAGCATAACATTAGGTTAGTTTGCTGAGAGCAGGACCTCAGGCAATACTTGGAGATAATATCTAACATTATTATTAGTTAAATGCTTTCTCTTTCCTAGATATTTTGCAAATTCTTTACATGGGTTATTTCAATTAATCGTTTCAATACTCTAATAAAATAGAAACTCAAACTTGCATAGGTTCATATTACTAGTATATGGTGTAATGAATGTTAAACTCTGTCCATTTAATTCTGCAAATTACAAAATCAGTTTATTCCCACTTTTAACACACCCATCATCATGCGCCACCTCTATCTACTGCAAATGAAACTAGTTCAAAAGCTATGTGGGTTGTCAGGTACCTTAACAAATGAGTTTGAATCCAAGATAGTTTGGACTGAGTTCTAGCTGACAAAAAAGGAAGAAGCGAATATGGCTAACATTAAACGAAAGTTATTGCTAGGTCAGCACACATATTCCCACTGCTTAGCTTCATAGTTGAGGCCAAAGTAAGACTAATGACAAATCTTCCTATTGATGGATAAAAGTTTTTATTTGAGCTTGAATTGGCTCAAAGATTTATAAAGAATTTTCTTATAAATCCACTAGCATTATTTAGATTCCTCTGTGTAAGGCAGACTTCATTTTGTTGTAGTTCTGTCTTGGAATTTCATATCCTAATGCTGTCCACTGAGTCCCACATCAGGATTTCCAGAACTGGAACTGAGAAAGAGCCTCTTCTGATATCTAGGCCCCTGCTTATATTCCCAAGCCTAAACTTTCCTTTGTCCTCTAAAGATCTTGGTTCAGATTCTGTTTTGAGATTCTGTGTGTCCCTCAATCTGTCTTCTGGAACTTGACTTCTTCCTGGTCTCCTTAGGAACTAATTATTCTCTCTAAGAACTTGAACTCATACTCCTACTAGTTCAACTTGCCCTGGGATTAGATAGTGAATGGAGTTACCAAAGAGCTTACCTGCTGTGTTGAATATTCTAGATACCCATCTCACTCTAGTGGGCAACTTAAGGTCGAGCTCGGGCTTTTCTTTGTACCTGAGGTATCTGACTATAAATCGTCTGTCCTGCCTCACAGGTGAACACGGAAAGCTAACACATATTACTGTCAACTACACTGCCTCTGTAGCTTTAAACAGATTTTCAAATATTTCTAGAATCTAAAAAGTTTATATAGCATTGTTTTTAAAGGAAACATTATTTTATAAGTACTAATGGCTTAATATATTTATCTATCATTTATCTACCTATCATTATCATCATCATCATCATTTATCTATCCTACCTACTTGTGTAGAATTGAATCAACTTTTAAATCAAACACAGAAAATATACTATGATAACTTTGGGAGAGAATTGCAGACCTTACTTGCACTCAGCCTATAATTTCTATGGTTGAAAATGAGTACTTATGCAATTTGCAGACCAGAACAAATTAAACCAGCCTGTACTATTGAAGAATTGTGACTACTTATACCTGTTAGTTAAGTAAACTTAAAACCAAGGCAAGTTACAAACTCTTGACCCCATTTATAGGACATAAAGGAAAAGATACTCATAGGTTTTTCCCAAGCCACTTGGATATTTCTAATTTGTCAATCTGATTGATGTCACTAATTTGGTTAAAGATTTGTCTGTATTTCTGGCTGGACAGGAGCTCAAGCTGCAATAACCAGCTCTTCTGGAATTCTGATGCTGTCAGGAGGCCAACTTTTGTGAAACATGTTAGAGAAATGATACTTACATAAATTGGGAACATTGTACTACTTGAATGTATTTGATTTATGTTCTTATCTTTTAAGACAGGTAAATGTCTGAAACTGAAAAGTTTTTTAATCATTTTTCTTTCCTAGCTCCCCATTATTTATAAGGTGTTTCAAAAAGAAATGAAACACTTTTGAAAAACATATTACTCAGTAAGTTGGACATACAGTCACTTTTGTTTTCTCAGTCTTCATGCTTCTTGGTTGATTACTTCCATTCCCATGGCTCTAATGAACCCTCTGTTATTCACATATTTATGTCAGACCTCACTATTGAGCACCAAACTCTTATTTAGAAGTGCCATTAGTCATATCCTCCTGTGTCACCAATAGGCTTCTCAAAATTAGCATTCTAATATTGAATTTCTCACCTATGATCTGCTTTGGTACTACCTCTTCCTCCACCTACAGTTTCATTATGTTGTATTATCATCCACCTAACTTGAAACTTCAAAATTTTATTTTCATCTTCTCTTTTAGCTCTTATTCAATCAGCACCACATGCTGTAGGCCAAGTTCTTCATTATCTCTCATATGAGGTATGGCAATCTACTCCTGTTTGACCTTTCTTTCGGTCATGAAATTCTCCCACTTCCATTGATCCTCCAGACAAAAATTTCTATTACTTTTGTAAATAAAAAAGCAATTTACCCTTTTCTCCATGGGAAAATCAAACTACTTAGCATATTTTCTTCAGCTCTTCACGACAGACCCCAATCTACCTCTCCAAGCTAATTTTCTTCTGTTACCATTCTTTCACATATTTATAGGCCCCAACCTTCTATGTTTAGTTTGACTGTCTGTTGGTTCACAAACTCAGGAGCTTTCCCAGTGAAATTTGAAACTGGTCACTGTACATGGAGGGCGAGAAGTTATCGAAGAAAGAAGCTGGTCACTCCAGATTGGTAGGTTCAAATTTAATAAGCAAGGGAACTTCCTAGGAACCTCTCAGGTCAATAACTGGTCATATTCTCTGAGTGACTGTCTTCAATAATGTCTCAAGTATACAATTCTACAGTATATTGTATATAAAGTGCATTCTGTGTTCACCACCCAACCACTCCCCATCTCTTACTCTCTGATAACCACTAAGCTGTTGTCTGTGTCTGTGAGTTTTTGTTTCTTTGTCTTATTTGTTTGTTGCTTTAAGTTTTAAATCCTACCATAAGCTTTTATTCTAAAGAAGTATCTTATATAATTTTGTTTTCGCAATGGGGAGCAAGAGATAGAAAGGAAAGGTGAAAGAACATGACAAATTAGCTGTAGTAACAGGAAGATGATTTGACAATAACTGCCTTTTTGATTCAGCTGGAGCCCAGAAATGATTACTTTTCCTCATGCTTGGTAGAATCATTTACATTTATTAAGTGATTTTTTTTGAACCTGAAATGCCACTCATCCCAATGGTGTGCTCTTCAAATTAAGTGCCAATTTCCAGAAAATCACAGTAATTAAAACTAGTTAATTATTTTTATATTTCTCCTGCCTTGAACTGTGTCTCCTCTTTTTCTGGGACTCTAGATACACTTATATTGGACATTTTCATTCAACTTCAAAGCTTATATTCTTTTCTTTGTTCTCCTTCAGTTTGACACATTAGGTATCAATATGATATTTTTTCTGACCTATATTCTATTCACTGAATCTCTTTCAGCTGCTATCTAATTCCCTGTTAAACTAATACTTTGAGAATTTCAAGTTACTGTGCTTTTTTTAGTTAGGGAGTGTTCATTTGGTTATGTTTTACAATCTGATTTTTCTAAATCTTGTCTTTTGTTTCCTCAATATATTAAGTACAGTTATACTTAGATCCATGTCTGTTAACTCCATCGTATGTGCTCCCTGGGTAGCAAATGGTGTTAGTGCCTTGTCCGTATCTTGCAGGCATTTATCTCTGCAGGTCCAAGTACTTCTGACAGCATCTCTTCTTTCCTGACTTTTGAGTTCTGTTTTGTCTGTGGGAGCATGCTTGGCCTTGGCACAGTGCAAGCCGGAAATGATGAAGAGAGAATGCCTGCAGAGGTAGAACTCGTGTAATGATTTCTTCAAAGTTGACATACAAAATCATGGCTTTCTCACTCCTTGGGTGGGACAGTTCTGTGACATCATTTACAATATCTCCTTAAGTTCCCTAGAAAGACAACTTCAGTTATCAAGAGCTAATTGGTTCAATAATGCATCTTTATTGGTTATCTCTTTGTCTCTTTCTTACCTGTCCACTCCACGAACACAGTATTTTAGGGTCCTATCCTCTCAAAAATATCTGACTTCCTTTCTCTGGGTCTACTTTAGGAGAAACCAATTTTACAGTACTTCCTTTCTTTCTTTGTGCTTTGTTCATTTTGATTGAGAGTTAGAAGTTGTATGTAAAAATTACAGGAAAAAAAATTGAAGGCATGTATAATATGATCTTCCTTCAAAGATAATTTTAAGTTATATTTTAGCAAGAAAAAAAAAAGTCCTGTCTAACGCACGGATTAACAACCTTTTTCTCTATAGGTCCAGATAATAAATATTTTTGGCTTCTAGGGCTGTGTGGCAACTG
Source organism: Lyroderma lyra (assembly GCA_004026885.1). Lineage (NCBI taxonomy): Eukaryota > Metazoa > Chordata > Mammalia > Chiroptera > Megadermatidae > Lyroderma > Lyroderma lyra. The sequence goes on from PVJL010003155.1 coordinate 39,614, forward strand.
CAGTTCTGTCACTACTAAATTCTACCAAGAAAGCAACTATAAATAATTCGCAATCCAATGAATGGGGTTGTTTTACAATGAAAGTTGCTTTACAACAATAGGTAGCAGGCCAGAGTTGACTCTGGTCTGTAGAATCTTGCCATCTGAGCTCATTTTAACCAACTAAAGAAATAAGATAACTTAAAGCTGAGCTTCTGTCTCTGTGAAGGCCTGTATGTCTTTGATTAATCCTTACTCCTAGTAGATTTTCAGGCTCCTGTCCAAAGCCTGGGGATTTTCCCAGCAAGCTCCCATACCAATCCATAGCAGAATCTGAATTTTTAATATGGACCTTTAGCATGAGCAGTGTTATAAAATAATCACACATCCATTTCCATTATCTTTTCAAATATTGACAGGCATCCCTTTGGGAAAAGCAATCCCAAATTTTAGGGTCACCTTTGTAGTTCTCTAATACCTCTAAATAAATTGTTGTTGTTGTTGTTATCATAAATATTAAACAGCTCTTCCAGTTTTATGGGAGAGTTTGTCTGTTACCTAGTCTTTCGTGACTGGAATTGGAATTCCAGTACCCTCCTTGTAGTCATCTGTGGTCAGGCCCTCTCATATTTTGAAGATTCCCTACCTCACTGTCATTATCTTTTGTACTTCAAAATTCACATATGTGATTCTTCCAATCTCCTGGCCCCTCAGACATGTGACCTTGTTTCTGTCAGTGATTATGTCCTCCTCTATGAATCCACTCCTCACTTGCATGGTTATATTTCACCTAAATCATGCCATTATCAATAATTGTGTTTCAATCTCAGACCTTTCCTTCTCTTTTTCTATTTCATTGCTGCTAGAACTCCTTCTTAACCTTTATCACTCTGTCGTGCTGGGTTTTCCTCATCTCCCAGACCTCCAAGTACTTTGCTGTTTCAGAGTTCAGTGCCCTCTTTTCTACCTACACTCACTTTTTGACATTTTAGTCTCACGGTTTTACCTCAGGGCAAGGCGGAACTCCACAGAAAGGTAGTTCACAGTAAGTCAGGAATTGTCCCCAACCCAGAAGCTGGGAATTGGTTTTATGGTTGTGGGTTTAGTTCTAAGCCAGTTGTGAAGCCAAATAAAATGCTCAGGAAAAAGATGGCAAAAGAAAGAGAAACCTTGAAACTGCAGGAATTTCTGCCTCAGAAGGAAAGTTCCTAGACACTTCCTGTTTCAGTGGAAGCAAATAACTGAAATCTTAGGGCTTTATTCCAGGTTATGAATAGTTTAAATGCCTTAGGAAATAATGAATGGACTTAAGTAAAATGAAAGTGGTTCTAATTGTTTGCATACAAATTTCCTTTTTCTTTCCTACTCTTTTAACAAACGAACGAATTCAGAACTCTCTTCTACAGTGTTGGTCTTTAGTACCTCCAGTGTAACATCAGAAATCCTCCTTAGATTTGAATTATTAATTGTCCATATTAAGTCTCTATAGTAAGTTTCCATTATTTAGAAAATTATGATATAACAGCCTAGAGAATCTTCCTGGTATAAAGACCTTGTTATACCGTATAATAGCTCTGTGCTTTAGCAAATATTTTATACTTTCTTTGCCTAAATAACCTTATCTGTAAAATGGGTTGTAAGGATTAAATAAGATAGTTAATCCAAAATGTTTCCAATAATGCCTGACATATAAGAAACACTCAATTGACATAATCAATCATCATCCTCATCTTCATGATCATGTTTTTATTACTTTTGCATTACCATCAACTTTTGTGAAGAACAGATAAAATCACAAAAATGTTTATAATATATTAACTGGGAAAAATCTAAATATGGTATACTAAATGCAACTCTATAAAATGTGATGGCAGGTAGGAAAATTTACATAGCTATTTGTAACAGCAAAAATAGTGTTACCGTGAATTTCTTCTAATATAATATGGTTTTTGATACATTATTGTTTTAATTTAAAAAATAAACTCTCTCCTTGCTTTTAAACTATTCTTCCTCTCCTAGGACAAGTTTATTTTCAATTTGATCAGTGAAAATATGGAGTGAAATTCCTCTTAAGGATTTTTGGATCACTGTTATTGCACTGATCCTCTGTTGATCATCTTTGAAAGATAGTTCGATCTCCTGGTGAATGCTCCCAAGTCACCACGTTCTAGGACATAGTGTTTCAATCATTAGAAACTCTCTCCTTATACTGAGCTTAAATCTGTCTCCCAGTTGTGGGCATCGATTGGAACCAGTCCTGCCTTTTGAAGCTGTACCAGTAATTCAACATGTTTTCAGAAAATCATCCTTTCACTCTTATAATAGAGGATTTAAACAAGCCTGACCAATCAGTGTGTCTATGGATACATGTCTGTTTTATTCTGAACTTCAATTGTATACAAATAGCGAAGCACTTACATAAAATGTTATGACTACTTTTATTTATTTTAATTTAATTTATTTTAATTTAATTTATTTATTTTAAATTCTAATTTTAATATAATTTATAATGTTAATTAAATAAATTATTTCAGTGAATGGTGTGGGTAAATAACTTGCTCTGTTTTTAAATAGAATTTAAATTCAAAACTAAGATAATGCAGTTGAAATATTTTAATAGCATTCTCTATTATTAATTATGTATGATATTCATAAAGGATATGTGCTGTAAGCTTCCAGTTTGTATAGAATAAAGTTTTTGATTATCTTCATTTTAGGAGCTACAGAAATATTTATTTAAATTATTATTTTTTAAAAGTAGAAATGGTTTTTGGTTCAGTAACCTTCAAATATCACCTCAACAGGAGAATTCTTAGAGAACTCTGAATAATAGAAAACATGCTTACTAATTATAGTTATCTTCCTGGTAGGGTTTTCTTCTACAAAGACTGTTATGCACAATTCCAAATTACAAAAAGCAGTTATAAATATGGATCTGAAATATTGCTCTTCAATTTTTGGTAGTTTATCTTTAAACTGATTTTTATTTTGGTCTACCCTAAAGATATAACACTATTTGAACTTAAAATACTCATTCTATAAATACAATGGCTATCAGGATTTTAGTGTATTTATCATTTAAAAAAAAAAACATTTTATTTAGGGACCCATTTTTATAGTTCTTAAAATTTAGGATTAATTACCTGGAGCATATGGAAAATGGTACTCCGTCATGGTAATTTTGCTTCTTGCCAAAATTCTGTGACCTTTAAAAGTTATATTTAGAGATTTGGGATTATTTTTCCATCTTCAAACACATAAAAATGACATAGTAGCATGATCTCTCAAACTAAATTCTCTAACAGTATTTTAAGATAAAGAGCTTTATTTCATAGGTGAGGTGACAAAACAAAAGGTGATTATTGTCATCCTCATGCTAGAATTATCAGGTCTGAAGGTTTGTTTTCTTTAAGCTTTGTTTTTTCTTCTAATATGCTCCCCTATGTAGAAGTTGGAAGAAGAGTGATCAAATTAACCATGAAAGAGACTTTTATGTGTTCACAATGCAATTAATACTTTATTCAATAGACCATCGGCTGCAACCAGTATTTATTAAGCATCTACTTTGTGGTAAAGTAAGCTTTTTTATAAGTATATTTAATTCTATGAATGAATGTTATTATATCTACAATTCAAATGAAGAAACTAAGGATAAAAAATTACACCATTTGCTTGAAGTGATATGATGCCCTGGAGCTGCAATTTTAACATAGATGAGTCTCAACTCTATGGTTGCAACACTTCCTATTTTATCATGCTGCTGCTCCAACTACAAGATACCAGATAATCAAATTAGGTTTGTCCAAAACCAGAGTTTATATAAGACATTCCTGAAGTAAGATCTTTGAAAATTTCACGTGCTGAACCTGTCTGACACAATTCTAAACAATTATAATATTTGAAGTGTTATACTGACACAAAATACTTTTGCACATAGACTTAAAATTGATTACTGCAATGATTCTGTTAATTATGTGGGATGATTACACACTGACCACATAATTAATAAATGAGAAAATGGATACAAAAAAAGGCTTAGGGTTTTGAATATAGAAAGAAAAGTGTTCAAAGTTTTAAGAGACTCTCATAGCTTCCCCACCACCTCCTTTTCTGTTAAAGACTACGGACCATTCTGCATAACCACCATTCACCCTCACAAATACATATTATAACTTTCTCCTCTCTTCTTACTTCTTTCTCTCTCTCCACACCCCACTCTCTCAATATATATATACATATATACATATATACATGTATACATGTATACAATATGCATATATATATATACACACACACATACATACACATGTATGTGCATACATATATACTTATACATACATACATATAAACATACATTCATCTATACATATATATACAAAGTGCCAAAAATGTACATGCATTTTAAAAAGGAAAAAACTATTAAAATAGTAATACTCAATATATACTGATAACAAAAGATGAATACAAGTCACATTTGACTTCTACAATTATAAGAGGTGCTCAAAGTGGTTACCATCAGTATTTATGTAACACATAGATGACATCTCTTAAAATATGCAGTTTTTGGCACCCTAGTGTGTGTGTGTGTGTGTGTGTGTGTGTGTGTGTGTACACTCTATCTTTATCTCACTCACACACACTTCTGTTTGCTTTTGTTGTTATTGTTTTGACTTTGTGATTGAATTTTGAACATGGTACCATGATTTGTAAGTTTTGTGGTAATAATCTGTAGAGGATCTATAGAATTTCTTCCTCAGAAGAAATCACATTTTAAATCACATTTTAAACTAAGAAGGATCATAAGCAAATTTAATCTTCTTTTTGGCTGATACTTCAACCATCAATTTGTGTGATCAGATACTGTTTGAAAATTTCATCATAATTTTTCTAACGTAATGTAAACTTGAAGAGGAAGTAATCGACCATTAATAATTTTTATAGAAAAATAAAAAGTAAGGAGCAATAGTGTGACTTGAGTAGTGATAACATTTTCAGTCATCCTTTTTTCATTCTATTTCTGAATTTGGCCACTTCTCCCTTAGTTAGATGGTGACATGTGCTTGGCAATGAAGGACGTTTAGGCCAACAGATCCAGGAGCCCTGAAACAAAACTGAGTGACATTTAAAATGGTTTCCTTTTCTCGCCTTCCCAAGAAAACTGTGGAATGCCAACGGTACCTTAGGTGTAATTTTTGAAATTTATCTTTCTTCCTCTAAGAACTATTTTTTGACTACGCATTCTGAGCAAATACCCTGCCCATATAAACATGTGTGAACACTCCAGCCTTTTACTTGGTCAGTAATTCCCTAAAATGCCTCTGTATTTCAAATGTAACTTTCACTATGGCTTAGCTCTGGGCTAATGAACCTCAGATTCTTATCCCAGAATGTATGGAACTTACTATATCCTGGTACACTGAGCCCACAATGTAATTATAATAGACATAAAAAGATTCAGACTGCTTTGTTGACTTTTAAAATTACACTCAAGTAAGCACTTGTGCTTCATAATTATTCCATCATGAATTTTTAATATCCTGGGAGCAAAACATTCTTTTGAAATTAAAAGGTGAGGTGGGAGCTATATTTTGGAATGTCAAGAAATTCAGATAAAAAGACTGGCTAAAGACAATGTTCACGCCAAAACGATGTACTTAATTTTCTTTTAGTACTTGATATTTTTGTCTATTGGAGTAAAAATAAAAGAATGGCGTTTTATATGTAGATTTTAAATCACATTTTAAATATGGATTTTTCAATATGGAAATTAATTATATCTATCATCTATTTAACAATCTATCAAAATAAATAAGTATAGATACAAAGAGACATTTTCCAATTTTACAGATAAGTGAAATTAAACCATTAACTATGGGTAAAATTAACATTAACAGGACACTAGCTCAGCAGTGGTCTCACACACACACAAAAGGACAATCTAGTAAATCATTAATAAAAATAATTTTAATGGCTAATATAGAGTGTGTTAAAATATATGGAGATGGCACATGCTTTACACATGTTAGTCAATGTAAAAATCATATGATAAATACATACTAGTATTGTTTGTACCAAATGCTCACGTTGTTATAGACTGAATGTTTGTATCTCCCCAAACTCATATGTTAAAGCCATAATCCCTACTTAATATATTAAGATATAATTTTGGGGTGGGGTCTTTGGAAGTAATTAGGTTTAGATGAAGCTCGGTTTCTCAGGATGATATTAGTGCCATTATAATAGGAGGAAGAGACAGGAGCGTTCCTTTCTCTCTCTGTCTCTGTCTCTCTCTGTCTATCTGTCTCTCTCTCTCTCTCTTTCCAGGAGTACACACTGAGGGAAGCCATGTGAGGACACAGTGAGAAGGCAGCCATCTGCAATCTAGGTAAAGAGTCCTCACCAACACACCAAATCTGCTGGCACCTTGACCTTGCACTTGTAGTCCCCAGAACTGTGAGAATGATACGTAGATTGTTTCAGCCACCCAGTCTGTGGTATTTTGTTAAAGCAGTCTGAGCTAAGACAAGTTATATTCTAATAGGTAACAGATCTAGGACTCCAAATTTCTCTCTTCCACATTCCACAGCCTATGCAGTTAACCATTAAAATACGAACTTTGATAGTGTTGAATCTTCCCATCACTCTGGTTAACATGGTTTTGTTCCAGTTCCCAGAATAAAGAAAATAGTGGGAGGGATTAATGAGAGCACTTGTTCAATAGTCTACTTTATTTCTGGGCAATTCCTAGAAGACCTTTAGGTGTTTGATACTTTCTCTATTCAGAGATTTTGAGAGTCCTTAGGCTTTGCCTTCTGGCTACCACAGAATTAAGGTTCTATCAGTACACTAGTTTTCCAGACACAAACCACTTCTGGGAATGTATAGTATTGTCCATTACAAATACTACATTTTTAATTAAATGATCATAACTAGATGGTTGTTAGAGATTGAATGTTTGTGTGCCCCCCTCCCCCCAAAAAAAATTCATATGTTGAAATCTTAAATACCAAGGTAACGGTATTAGAAGGTAAAGTTTTTGGAAGGTGATTAGGTCATAAGGGCGGAGTCCTTGTGATGAGGTTTAGTGCTTTAGTGCTAGGAAACAAGCTCCACCAGACACTGCATCAGCAGTTGCCTTACTATTGACATTCCCAGCCTCTAGAACTGTGAAAAATCAATTTCTGTTGTTTATAAGTACTCAATTTATGGTGTTTTGTAATAGTAGCCCAAATGGACTAAGACTGTGGTCGTGGACAAAAATGTAGCTATGAAGTTTGTCAGAGAGGATAAAACAGTAGATTTATTTTCACTGCACTTGAGAGTCATCCTAGGGGTTCCCTGGTGGTGTAGTGTCTAGGCATCGACGCCCTCAACGTTGCAGCCTGGGTTCAATTCCCAGCCAGGGAGCTACCAAAAAAAGAAAAAAAAAGTCATCCTAAATGAATTAACCAGTTAATATTTTAGAATGTTAGCAGATTTATATTCTTGTTTTGGGCAGATATATTTTGAATATGCATTTATTTGTTATTCACTAGATTAACAAATATTTGATGGGCTTCTACTATATTCAATGCATTGCACTCTTCATAATGAGAATGCAAATATCACTTAAGAGTTTAAGAAAAAAACTCAGCAAATATTAATGTCATGAATTTTACATGTAAGGAATCTTTTGAATATGTTTGGAAAAATAAGACAAAAATTATAAATGAGAAAATAAATTCTAGAAAATCCTATGTCTCTATTTTTGTAATGTAAAAACCTTTCTTTTCACATAAACCTTTACAGCTATGCTATAATAGAATATTAATACATATAGTTGATCTGAATTTCAAATTTCATGCACCTTCTCATGAATATTAATGTGAATACTGCTAAAATATTGCCAAGATGGGTAACAGTAGAAAAAAAAGTTACTGACTTAAGTAAAGCTCAGATTTCTAATACAATGAAGTTAAAGAGCAGAAGTCAGACTCTTGAATTGGTGGGGTAAGATTTCAAGGTTTCATGGCTTCTTTCCAACCAAGGAAAGAAGAAACAAAGGAGGTTGTCTAACTTATTTTTTTTTTTACAATGCAATCACACATCAAAAGTTATATTGGAACCTTTAGTCTTAAGTGTCTAATAGGATAATTCAGAGAAAAAGAACTGCAAATGCTTTTTAAGCAGGCAAAGGGGTATGATTTGAGGGAGTGGGGTAGAAATTTTGGGTTTGTTAATCAGATATCCCTCTAATCTTGTCACCCTCTAAAGATTTGAGAGGTGACTGGGAGAGTTTTTCAGAGCGAAGTAAATATTTCAAGTTTATATTCTATGTGTACATATATTGCAGGGATAATTAGCAGGAATTACATTCACACAGGATGCCAGTCCATTACGTTAGATGATGTTTGAAGCGATTAAGAATTAGACTAAATATCTGGCTGAAGAATTCAAGAGACTAATCTAAATAACTTGAACTCTGAAACAGTTTTCATATTTTATTTCAACTATCTATTTCTTTTCTCCTTTTGTAGCAGAATGGAGCCCTTTATTTGTAATTCCAAACTGCTTTTGCAAAGTATATACTAGGTAGATTTTGATATTTAACCTAATTCCACATTTGATGCATAGAGATTTTATTTTCATTGCAATTGTAGTTTATTTATTTTAATTTTTTAATCACGTGCTTTTGTTTATTGATTCAGATTCATTCTGCTCCTTTCTTTGTGGTTACTTACATATGCATGTACCTCTAGAAAACATACATTATTTGTAAGTGCATATTTCTATATTTTACATAAACGATATCAAAATTTGTCATTTTTATATCTTATAAATCTGTTTTAATATATAGAGATCTATCTCATTCTTGGATAATTTAGTCATTCACACCCTGATAGATATTTAGTGAATAAATCTGATTTTAATATTTACTCTTTCAAGAAGTCTGCTGTGTTAACCCTTATACATTCTTCTTTGTGGTCACTTATGGCTTTCTCTTTAAAGTAAACATTGAAGCTGAATTACTATATAAGAGTACATGATTATTTTTTAATTATGATATATATTGACAAACTGACCATCCCCAATTTACACTCACACCAGCAGTGTTTGAGCGTACCAGTTTTTCCACACCTTCACAAAAACTGATCAACCATCTTCTATTCTGTTCTTTTCTTTTCTTTTTTGGGGCATATTATTATACCTTTAATTTGTATTTCAATGGACATGCTGAGCAGCCTGTCATTTGTTTGTTGGCCTTCTGATTTCTGGGGTATAAACTATAGTCTTCAACTCCCTACACTACTACACAAAAATGATAGAGAAAAATAGTAATACTTAAAAAACTGAGCTAGAAGAGAAGATGGGGAATGCTAGGCAGACAAGAGGCTGGGAAATCCCAGCCAGAATTAGTCCTTTCTGTTGATCTTCCTTTGGCACCAACTTAATTTTTCTTGCTAGAATTGGACATTTCTAAGTTAGTACACAGGACATCAGAAAACATATTTTTCCCCAGATCCACTAAATATACAATAAAGTGCTGCCTGTTTTAGATGTCAATAAATGTGTGTTGAATAATGTAACATTGAGATTGGGAGGAAATCTCTCAAACCAGATATACTAGTTTTATAGTTCTATGAATTAATTTCCAAAAACTTGTTATAATTTAAAAACAAAGCTAGTGTTCTCTAAGAGATGATACAAAGTTGTATTCTTTTGCTTTATAATATTGAAATATTTCTGAGTATGTAATCCATACGACCAAGGGAAACACAATCTGAAAAAATACTCCCATTTGAAATAATCTCTGTGAATTCATTTTTTATGAGCAAACTTAACTAACATAATTTGAATGTTGCATTTGTAATGTCTATGACAGGAATACCTGAAGAACTTCTAGATGACCTTTCTACTTTTTTCCCAACAAATAGAGATAAACTGAAATAGGGTAATTCTTTTCACTAAAAAGAAAGACATGTTGAGGTGACTAATAGGATGAACATACATCTGTAAGAATTAGCATGAACATGTAAGTTGCTCTTTTCGGTCCCCAAGTTGTGACCTAAAAATAAGTTGGTTATTTATCAATAATAGTCCACTTTAAACATAATTAATAATAATAATGTTAACCTAAAGCACTTACTAACATATCACACAAGGTATTTATTTTGGAAGTTATTTTAAAGTATGAAAGAAGAGAAAAAAAGTTTCCAGTCCAGAGAAACTGATATTTTCAGCACCATGATTATTGTCACTTACAGTGCTGTAAAGCTTTAATCCAGGGGAAACTCATCAGTGAAATATGACTCAGTTTGATCTCAGAGTCCTTGAGAGGAGGAGAAATATCTGCAGATGGTTGCTCATCTGCATCTCGTGATTACAGTATATGTTCACACTCTAATAAACCTAAAAATATATGGAGACCAATATAGCCAGTCCTCTGAATAAGCAATAACTAATGAACAGCTGGAAATGGCAACATGACTTATAATTGGGTAGATCATTTCCAAATCAGTGAAGTGGTGGTTGTTAATTTCTTAGTGTAAGTCCTCCAGTACCACCTAGGCATTTAAAAAAATGTAAGTCCCATTTTAAACATTTATTTATGCAAGTTATAATATTATATAGTTCTAAATAAATCTGCATGTGAAAGTACACTTCTTGGAGATAGACAGCTACATGGTTTGGTGAACAACTGAGAGAACTGATAAAATGATTCTAGGAAAAGCAGACTATTGGGGAAATAACAAAGCGCTGTTCATATGCTTCTTGTAACTACAGCTGAGCTAAGGGGTAGGGTAAGCATCCCCAGGAAAAAAAATGATTCAGAAAGGACCAATTAGTACTAGCCTCAATTCCAAAGACACCCCATTTTCTGTTTTCTTTCTAATTCAGTTATAATCACCAATTTTGTGGCATTTGCAGAAAATGAATTGCTAAACTTATTCACTGGGAAACATGGCATTCAACAAGATAATGTTATTCCACATTTGCTATTTTAGCATAATGTTCTGGACTCCTGGCTTCCTGAGTATACTTCAACCCGTAGTAAACTGTTTTTGCTTGATTTGTATTTTCAAATACCATTAGGGCTTGTTTTATTAAGTCATTGTGTTATCGAAGAGAAAGGTTTGAAACATATTTTTGTAAGGATATTTCTATTGTAAAGAAGACAGATTGATGGCTTGAAACCAACAGATGTTTCATTCAATATGAAATTTGAAAAAAACTGTACAGCAGGATTGAATAGTTGGTATTTTTTGAAAGAGAACTTTTCTGGTACTTATCTGTGAGTATTCCAATTAGAGACAAACCTTTTAACATGCAGGAAATATTAGAGCTTCTCTTATGTAAAGAAAAGACACACAAACCAAAATAATAATTAAAATAATGATAATTTTGAATTTGGATATGACTTCCACATACCTGTTTCCCAAAATTCCAATACTACCTTTTCCCTAGCTTTTAGATTAAAAAAGAGAATATAAAGGCACAGAAGGAGCCAAAGCCTTCTCTTTTATTGACTATAGGCATTTAGTTAAGTACTTACTAGACGTTATTTTATTTAATCCGTATGATAACTTGTTTAAGTTGATAGAAATAGTAGGTACCACTTTTATTCCAATTTAAGAGAAACTTGGCCAGGAAAAGCAGATACTTCAAAACCTTTGGTTAATACCATTCTTGGTTCCAAAATCACTTCTTTTTCTTTCCTTATCTCTATAAGAAAATGATATTTCAAGAGAACTAAGCGTGTGGAATATGTGACCTAACTAGTTCTACTCTCTCTTCTGTTCATATTTTCTTGGGAATAGGAACAACAGCAAAAATAAATGTTATGTATTTTAGTAAACTCAAAATTGAAGTACCTGCTACTTTAGATATACAATTATGATTACATTCTTTTCTTCTTAGTAGTCAATGCTTATGATTTTTCCCAAGTGGACAATACTCACTGCATCATTTATTTTGCTGTAATAGATGATGCCAAAGGCCCTTTCCTTCAAAATCTGTAAAAGCTCTCTGACCCATACTTTAGGTTTTTAGGTTATTGTGAATTTGAATTTTATTAACTTACTATTAACCTATTTTGTAATCTTCTAATTAGTTGCTAGGAAGTAAAAATTTTTGGCTCTACTTGTATTTCTTTAGAAAGAGGTTTTGTTTGTTTATTTGTTTGCTTGTTTTGTCTTAATGAAATATTGTCATCATTTTGTACTTTACAGCAGATTTTTCCCATATTTTAATATGATAAATTTATTTTTTATTTTATTTTGAAGTAATGTTTCTATCCGACAAAAACCGTTTTAAGAGACTTTATTTGACATTCTGTACTTGGTATTTAAAATGTCATGAAAGTTGTTAAAACAGTATTGTAAATGTTCTTACTACAAAAAAAAATGCAAAAAGTAATTACTGATATGATGGATATGTTAACTAACCTTATTGTGGTAATCAGTTTGCAATACTTATGAGTGTCAAATGTTCATGTTGTATACCTAATACTTAGACAATGATGTTATATATCAAGTATATCCCAATATAGCTTGAAAAAAATAAAAATGTTATGCTTGGTTTCTGTAATTATGTATTTCTCCTGGCCAAATGGTACTGCTTTGTAAGTTATTTACCTTGATTTTAAGAAACTGAAATTAATAATTAACTTCTTTTATAATCTGTAATTCATATATTATATTAGAATGGCTATTAATGTATACTGAATTGTATCTCCACAAAATTCATATACTGAAGCCCTAACTACTACTATCTTAGAATGTGACTATATTTGGAGATTGGGCCTTTAAAGAGGTATTTAAGATTAAATGTGGTCATTAGGGTAGGGTTCTAGTTCCAAGAGACTGATGTCCCTATAAAAAAGTAGAAAAGAAAAGATATAAGGCATGCATGCTTGCACAGAGAAAAGTTCATATGAAGGCACAATGAGAAGGTAAGGTAAATAGAAAGGCCTCTTGAAAAACCTGACATCGTCATGTTGGAATTTCAGTCTCTAGAACTGTGAGGGGAAAAAATGTGTTATTTAACCCACTCACTCTGTGGTAATTTGACTAACAATCAATGAGAATAATAATTATATTCACTACTACAGAAAATTTTACATGAGAAGTCAAGTTATTATAAAATATTGCTGGATGAAGATGAAGTTAGAAAATGGAGGGCTAGTTCAGCATCTCTGTGGCCGGAGCTATTGAGCCATGAATAGAATGCAGCCTTCCCCACACTCTGTTCTATAAAAACTGTGATCCTATTTATGGAACACTGTTGGCACTTCAACAATTGCCCATTTGGGTTTATTTTTCCTCTGTGTTTACAGCAGAAAATGCCACCTCCTGATAACACAGTTTCATATTAAGTATGTCAATATTTATAAGTTATAGAATATAGTTCAGCAGTCTGACAGTCATTTTGTCTTATGCTGAGGATAATGATTATGATAATGATGATGATGAGGAGGAGGCTAAAATTATGATGATGTAAAATTGTTTTGTGTTTTTTTAAGTTCAATTCTCTATAAATTGTATTTACAATTTAAGTCAATAATCACAATCATTTTTGTTTTAATTTACAAAGTTCATGGCTAGAATGAAGACGAAGACACTTCACATGGCTCCCATGTATTTAAAAAAGAAAAAAGTCTATAAATATCATACCATTTCTTTCATTATCAATATACAATTGATACGATATGATATAACATGGCATAGTAAATTCTACCTTTTTGAATTTTAGAAGGTCAGAACTCTACAGTTGCAACCATTTATTCCTTTGCCTGATTATTAAGTATTATTAGTAAGTAGAGTTTCTCTCTTTAGAACTCTTTCATACTGAACAGCAACTGTTGATTTGTTAGTGACTTTCCTTGTGGGGAGGATGGAGACCTTTTCTTCTTCCTTCAAGTTTCCTTCAGATGGTCTATTTTATTCAAATAGACATGAGACAGATTAGTGAGATAAAATGACCAAATTTATTTGCACACATATGTATGGAAACTATGCATATGTGGGAGAGTCAGAGACCCTATATACATGAGAGTTTCAATGATAGAAATGTGGTATATATGACATTCTGAGCTGGGAATGAGGGAAGGCACCTTGAGGCTTTAGGTCATGCAGGGAGAACACATGTTCATTAATTAGTAATTTGCCCTGCTCTATAGTTAGGTCAAGAAGTTTATCTCTGGTAACCTCTTACTATGGGCAAAACCCTACTTCAAATTCTTCTATGCAGTTAAAGGATGGGAGGAAGCAGTTTCTTTGGAGCCCATAGGGTTTTGATGGCCTTTAGCTCAAAACAATCTACATAACTTAAAAGCATATTTTGGCGTGCTTCATTCTGAACCTCCACACTTGAATTCTTTCAGATTATGCTGAATATCAGAGTTCTGTTGTTGACTCAGTGTTAAATGTCTGCAACTGAAGTCACCCAAACTACCTCTTCCATCACTGAACTTTTTCTTTTTGCTTTTCCCTCTGGCTGGTGTGCTTGCAAAAGATTTGTCTTTCTTTTGTGTCATAATTCCTGTTTCCCAGTTGTTGATGATGATGAGCCCATCGATCAATCCCACACATCTCTGCAGCGGGAAGCAGAGTGCCCACATATGTCATCACCCTGGCAGCATGTGTCAGTGAGCATTCTTGGGAACAGCCTCACTGCAGTTCTGACCTGACTACAGGACAAGAATTTCTCTTAGAGAAACCAATTACCTAGCTATGGGGCTTGAACAACAGCAACACAATCTTTAATCATGACACGCTCTTTATTAATTTCTTCTTACTTCTATGCAGATACCTAGTAATATTAACAAAATGTTATCTCTTGCATTTGTTTTTGTGTGACTCCAGGGTCATAGGTCAATGAAGCTGTTGTAGTAAAATTTGGTGGGAAGGACTCATTATATGTTTATATTTGCTATTATATTTCAAAAATGACAAAGTATTATTTTCACTTCATTAACCTTGCAGAATATTGATGTCTTTTATTGTTTACTTTGGTTCTAACATACAGAACAATATTGTCATTACTTGTGTAATATAACAAAAGAAGTACCTATAAAGGACATAAGACTCTTCCTTCTGAATATTTCAAAATATTGACAATGATGGCATGATTATGTGAGGATAATAATTGTATAACAGTAAATCTAATTCACATTTAATTTATTTTCATTTATTGTTAATGCCATTTCTGGTCATCCAGCTAATGAAAATTTATATATTTCTTTGTACAAAAAGATTCAATTTGATTCAGATTAAAGCATGGAAGTTTAACCTACTAGAACTTTTGAGGTTGAACATCCCAATATTTGATATACTTTGGCTTTCTTGCAAGTTGCTTTCTCAGCATCAAGTGAACCTTAACTTATAGTATAGAGATTACTTTTATATCTTATTGTCATGTATTTTTTGAAAATATATAGGTCAACTAAATGAAACTATAGCAGGCAACATGGATTGGTGGTGGTGGCGGTGTGGTTGTGTGTGTGTAGAGAGAAAGGGAGTGTGTATATTAATTTATAATTACCTGTGGGGAAGCTCTGCTATATATTAATTGAAAGCATTTATATTTTATCAGAATTGACATTTACTAACCAGCTTAATTACCTGTTTGTTGATTAATGTCTTAATTAGGAGGTTAAAAATGCAAATAACAGAAACCCCCAATTTAGTTGGCTTAAAAAAATAAAGGAAATTTTTTTGGTTAAGAGTATGTGTTGGTGGAAGGAGAAAGGCAGGGTTCAGGCATGATTTCATTCAGAGGTTTATAATATCAGGAGGAAACACAAAGCTCAGTGTCTCTCAGCTTTGTTCATCTTGTTTTTTCTCATGACGACTTCATTAAAATGATCGCAGCAGATGTATGTATAAGGGAAGACCCTCAAAAATTCAGAATTTATTCATAAAAAATTTGTATGTTTATTCTTACATGTTTAAACTTCAGTCACCTTCAAAGTACTCTCCATTTGATGCCACACACCTATTGAGATGGTTTTTCCACTACTCAAATCAGTTATTGAACTGGATGGTTTGGATGCCTTTTAGTGCTTCTGCCATTTTCTGTTTCACCTGTTTCACATCGGCAAAATGTTTCCCCTTGAGGATTTGTTTAATCCATGGAAACAAACAAACAAAAACATTGTTGGGGTGAGATCAGGTGAATAGGGAGGATGGGGCATGGGGGTCATGACATTTGGGCATGAACACTCAGTGTGGTATGGGCAGGTACATTGCTGCACGTTGCTCCTGTAAATCATCCATAATGAAACTCGCAAACTCCTTGAAAGAGCTCCCCCTACCCAAATTCACTGAAGCGGCACGCAGCCTCTCACAGCAGTGCCAGCTGGTACACTGACGCAGATGGGCTCCTAGAACACTCACCTAGTGGGGGAAGCCTGTACTACAGGGGGTCTGCTCTCCAGAAGGTAATTTCAGGTGTGTGTGTGTGTGTGTGTGTGTGTGTGTGTGTGTGTGTCCCTTCTTCTATGCCTCACATCACTATATATATAAAATCATCTAAGGGAAAAGAACTCAGTTGCAATATTTTAATAATCCTGAGGTTGATGGTTATTGGGTCAGCTTAGAATGAATATTCTGAACCCCATGACTGTGATAAAGGGAATGAAATAGTACTGAGTCAAGGTCACATGCCCATACCTGAAATGTGGAGAATGCCCAAGTCACATACCTGAAGCTGGGAGGTAAGCCAATTTTCCTGGAAGCACTGGGACATCTAAATAAAAACCAAGGACAATTGGATGAAAGGAAAATGCATAGAAAGGATATAATCAATAAATAGTTATTTTAAATAAAATTTGCATTGCCTGCTGCAAAAAAAAAATCTGTGGTACTCAAACTCTCATCTCTCATTCTATAAAGACTGACATTATTCTAAAAGACATTTTAGCTATTTTTTGTGGTGTCAGAGAGTGGGTGTCAAAGAGGAGTTCAGCAGGGAAGCAGAATGAAGAGAAAACTGGACAATTTCCCAGCTCTCCTGAGTCAGGTCTTCACAGTATGGCTTCATTAATCTCTTTGAAGTAATTTCTCAGAACATCAGACACACACATTCAAATGTTAGTACAAAAATACAGTTCAAATCTGAATGCTTTTTATATCACATATCATTTTGAATTAACTGTATCTCTTTGATGAGGGGTAAATATTCCTCCAGGTTTTATCTAATAAAGGCTTTAGTGAGGCCCAAGAGAGATATTCAAAATATTTAACAACTGTTATGCCATGGACTCAAGCCAATCACAGTGCCTTCAGCCAAGGAGATGGGTTGCCAGCTAATATCCCTATGAGTCCTAGCTAAATGACAGCCTGATTAGGTGCTTCTAACTGCCCTTGAGTAGTTACAGTGAAATCTGAAGATCTAAGAAACATTTATTATTTTTAAAAAATGCAACTCTAGTGATAAAAATGACTGTTGAATGGCTTGATTTGTGAGGATGAGGTCACTTCAGTCATTTTTACTGTCTTTCACTACTGGTCTGAACTTTTCTATTACAATGAGTAAGTATAACTTGTTTCTTTTAAATAGATAGTTATGAAACATACATAACTTTTTGACCTAGAATAACAGATAAATAAACCTCCTAAATAGAAATTATTTTTTCTACAATTTTAACCACTTTTTTGTTCCATCTTTTTTTTTCATTGTTGTTGGTAAGTCTGTCAATATCTTTTATTTTATCTTTTGGTAGAATGTGTTTGCCAAAGAAAGCCACTGTACCGTTGACGGCCATCCACCAATTCCTTGTCTGCCTTCACAACTCCATCAGCCTTAAAGATGAATAATTGGAGGGTCCACACCTGAGATCTGCCAAGCAATAAGAGAATGATATTTTGTTGGGAAACAGTGTTTCTCAGGGAGGCACTGCTGATAACTTCCAGAAAATTTTTGGTAACTGTAGTTCTCTGGTCACCCACAGTTTCCTCATCTCATACTCACTTTTCATGTTCACCATGGAAGTAAAACCTGAAGTCAGAAAACATTTAGACATATTCTTCTAACATCAAGAATAAACTATATTGGGAGCTCCCTGGTGGTGCAGTGGCTTAAGGCTTCAGCATTGGCGCTGTCAGCGCTGCGGCCTGGTTTCGATTCCCAGTCAGGGAGCTACCCACATACCAAAAAGCAAGGAAACTTTTATTGAAATAATTAGAGCTGGATTATTGTTGACTTTAAATGCTACTATGGACTTTTTATTAATTGTAACCCCCCCTAAGTTCTTAGCAAAATAGAAAATTAAAAAAAAAATGCCTTGATGGATCATTTAGAAACTGTATTGATCTCTTGTTTTTCCTCCTCAGATGAGGCAATGCAGTATCTTAAACATAGTTAAAAGAATCATATCTTGACCAGAATTTTAATAAGTTAAAAATCTCTACTGTAATATTTCAGTTTCTCATTTCTGTAATAATTCATAGTCCCTGAGACTACTGTGCTACCAGAGAAGAGAGGATACAGAATTTGTCAATGTGATGCTCATTCTCAAATTTATATCTAGACATATAGACTTAACTTTATGCATTTCAAACTCAAATGCCCAAGTTAGAATTCAAAACTTAATCCCTTTGCAATGTTTTCTGTTTAGTAAATGTAAGCATCTTGTGGCCATCATCTGCTGTCTGTAGAAATCTAGGACTCAATTTTGACCCCCTCGCTCGTTCTAATGCCCACACCGAGACAACTAATTGATAATTAATTTTCTGTCAGTTTCATCTCTTATCATACCTTGAATCCATCAGCTTTTCATTCTTCACTGCTACTTCCTTCATCGAAGTCACTTAATTTTCTCTATCTGCACTTGTCCCTTTCTTGCCCAGTTCATTCTCTCCTAGCTGCCAGAATGAGTATATAAAAGAATAAAACCTAATAAAGACAGTCTTTTATTTAAGAGTACTTAGTGGCTTCCCATTTCTCTTCAAATTAAAAACAAAACAAACTACTGGTCTTGATATGACACATAAGATCCTGGATCAGTGCTTCTCAACCCCGACTTCAAATGATAACTACCTGGGATTCTTTTGTTCAGGTACCTCAAGGGAGACTGTTTTCACTTGCTCAGCTTTATTTCTGGTGTTCCAGCGACAGTCTGGTTGGTTTAACCAGATGCAGGGTAGAATGAGCCAAGCATACAGGGTGGAGTAATAAATGGAATGAGAATTCCCAGAAAACTATATAGTGCTGGCAAACTCATCAATAGGAATTCTATAACTGAGTGTTGAGACTAGAGTGATTGTATTAATTGCTGTCCTAGTTTTCCCTGTATATTGGTCAGGGTCCTTTTGAGAAACAGAACTAATAGGATATTCATTCATTCATTCAACCATTCATTTTAAATAATTGGCTCTCCCTATTGTGGAAGTTTGGCAAGTTCAAAATCTGATGTGGAAGGCTGAGAGGTTAGAGACTCAGGAGAGTCATTTTTTGAATCCACAGTCAGTCTTCCTGTAAGCCAGGATGAACCACTTTTGCTGGTGAAGCCTAAATGCAATCTGCTAAAGAATAAACCCTCACTTAGGTGGAAAGGGGAAGGTCAGTCTTTTGTTTTATTCAAACTTTCAACTGTTTGAGTAAGTCTAGTGGGCAGTCAGCTTTATTTAAAGTCCACCAGGTAAATGCAAACCTCATCTAAAAACCCCTTCCCAGGAACATTCAGAATAATGTTGGACCAAAATCTGGACACATGGCCCAGCCAAATTGACACACAAAGTTAGCCAATACACCTTGTCAGTTCATTTTCCTTGGTGTAGCCTTTTAATATAGTGTTATAATCAAAGGTAGGATATAAAATGTTATCTATTAATTTCTGTACTATTTGCGTAATAATTACAAGGACAACTTGCTAAAAACTCCTGGGTCTCCATAATGGAATAAGAACTTGCTTGATAATATATGCAGCAAATTATTTTTCTACCTAGTAATATTTGAGGATAATTAAGTTGTGTTTTTCTCTGTAATAATCTAATCACATGGTAGTTATGACTATTTTCTTGGATTGTTTGCTTTACTAATACACAGTAATGATCAAAGTGTCTGCTGTTCATTATCAGCATTGCCCTGAGTTCTCCAGGTCTTGAAACAATAGGCTCATGAAAGGTATGAGTACAATCCAGACAAAAATTACATGACCTTTTTTATTCATTATTATTGTTGTTACACAGAATAAAACATGATTTATCTTTGCTTGAAATGGCATTGAAAAAGTAACTTTGCTTAAAATTGCTTTTATGTGCCTTAAAGAATATTCTAAATATAATTATAAAAAAACTGTACTTTGGGATCATATTATACATTCTCCTGAAGAATAAAGATATACATAAAAGGAAGCTGTCTTTATTATCTTACTACAGAATTTATATAAAAAAGCATTTCCAAAATCATTTTCTTAGGGCATTACTCATTTCAAAAATTGAGTCAGTAGTCAAAAAAGTTCAGTGAATGTCTTTGTTGCTTTTTTTAAGACTCGTGATATCCAATTAAACATATTAAAGATTCTGAGAAGTATTATAGTTAAGAAAATTGTTTCATTTGTTTTTTTAGAATGTCCCCAACTAGTTTATATACAAAACCATATTTTTTTAAAATTTTTTAAATTCATTTTTATTGTTAGACTTACTGGGGTGACATCTGTTAGCAAGGATTACATAGGTTTCAGGCATACAATTCTACAGTGCATTGTCAACTTGCATAATAAGTTCACCAAAAATCATATTTTTATATAACATTATTTAACATACTTCTGGAAGATATTTTGAAAGATGCTAATTTAGCAGTTTCCATCTTTCATTATTCATTCAATAAAACCATTTTTGAGATTCTACTTCATTCTAGACAATATATTATGCTCTGGGACATACCAACATGAATAATTCTAAGAGAAGATACAATATGAAATTTTCAGGCTTATAAGTGGGTAAATTGGAAAACTGTAATATATTAAATAGAAGCCCAAGATGTATGGTATAAAAGTCTGAGGATTACCTATTTATTTGTCTTCTAGGTAAACTTGAGGTTAAAAAAAAATGATTCTTTTAAAAAATTATAATCCTGCTGTGAGAAGTGGGAACAAGAAGAATTTTAAAGCAGAATAGGGACATGATCAATTAAAAATGCTTTCACAGAGATTACTTGGCAGGAATATGGTGGAAGGACTATGGTAAGGAGAGCCTTGTGAGAGAAAGAACAGATGGGAAGCTATTGCAACGTTTCAGATGAGTGATCCCGAGTTTCTGAACTAAGCAGTTGCAGGGGGATTGGAAAAGACAGGCCAGATTTGAGAGACGTTCTGAGTAAGAATCGACAAGAGGTTGCTGTGTTGAATACAAGGAGAGGAGTTAGGAGGGGGTGTCAACGATTACTGTAAGGTTTCTACCTTAGGACATGGCATGGATAGTAATTCTAATAACACCTCTGGACAAAGGTGTGTCCTGGAAAAGGCATGTGGGTTTCAGGTTTGAAGCCATTTGAAAGTTTGACATGCCTGTACAGCAACAACATGGACCTATCCAATGGGAGGCAGAGATACTGGTATGGGAATCAAAAGAGATCAAGTTGGACAACACAGATTTGGAAGTTATCACCTATAGATAGTGTGGACAAGAGCATTCAAAGCACACAGGGAATAAAGAGGAAACCGAAATAAGACAGGGATTTGGCTAACACAAACTAATGAGTGGGAGCTCTTGGAGAATACAGAGAGAAACCACTTCCAAAGCATTCAAGGAGAACAAGATGAGAGTTGTGTTCTGGATTGTAAAGAAGGAAGACATTTCAACAAATGCACGATGCATCCTTCAGTGCTGTAGAGTTCGGACTTCCCTTCTTTTCTTTTCCTTTTCAGTCTCCTCCGCTGCTGTTGTACTTCGAAGCTCTTCTTTGAGGATGTTAAATATGCATTAACATTATCTTCTATTTGATAGTTTTGTTTTTAATATTTACTTCTTCATTTTACTGGCATTTATTTTGGGGTAAAATGTAACACGTATTATACGTTTAACTTGATGCCCTTTTTCCACCTACAAGTTATTTTTTGCTGTCTCAGATATGGACTGCTTCAAAATGGATCTGCCCCAGCTTTTCTGTTTGATTTGTTTCACTTGCTCCAGCCCCAGTGGTTGTTGCCAGGACTAACGGGGGTTAGACCACGACCAAGCTCATCATCCTGGCCTCATGTGTTCTGCCCTAAGACTTTCTTATTGATGCAGAGGAGTAAGAAGGCAAAATATATGTAACCTGTGTGTGTGTGTGTGTGTGTGTGTGTGTGTGTGTGTGTGTTGAGGAAACAAGAGTAATTATCTCCTTGGGGTACATCCTTGACCCACCAATAACAGAAGGGTGGGGGCAGGGCAGCTAAAGCTCTAATTTTCTTCTTTTTGGCTCTCGATGGTGGCCAGGAGAAACCAATGCCTATACTACTGCTTAGAGGTGGTCTTCGAAGGTGGAGAAGTCAAAATGATCCTTGCACCCTCTTTTGGCTTTCCTCCTTCCTTGCTTCATTTCACTTGCCTTAACTCTGTCAGGGATTATATTAATACTTTCTAATTAAGGGGTATCCCATAATCCATTAACTCTGGTTCTGCTTTCCATGAATGCAAAGCTAAAACATTATTCAACAAAACCAACAACAACATTTATTAAGAACCCTGTCTTAATTCACTGGTTTGCAGTTCTGTTATGATATGATAGGTTATTAGCATGGTTTCTAGATGCATATCTGTTTTGCTGATTTCTCTTTAGCTTACTTATCACAGTTATATAACACACTTTAATGTGAGATATATCAATTCTTTCCACATTTTTTTAAATTTTAAAAATTTTCTTAACTTTTTTCTGTTAATGCATAATGTTCTCATTGTGTAATGTGATCAGTGTGTACTGTGGTTCATGTGTAATGTTATCAGAGTTATAGCTATGCTCCATTCATCACAGACATTAACATTCCTGAACTTGGCAATAGTTACCAAGTCCCTATATTTCTAAATGAAGTACCAGCCTATTTTAGACATGCTCTGTGATTATAAAATTGGTTCAGATAGCATTATTCCATTAGTCATCCCCAACTGGATATAAGAAAACAAAGATTTGATGCTTAAAATGCCATCATAGAATTGCTTTATACAAAATTAACCAATCATGTTGTGATGTGTTCTCCTCACAACTGCCCAGGAGGGAATGAGAGAGAGAAAGTCAAAGAGAAGGAATTTCAAGAGAATGTTTTAGAATGCTGGACATGGATTCCCTGGAGCTTGAGGGACACTGTAACCAGAACTTGACCCCCGCCTAGAAAGTGAAAAGAAGAGCTGTAAGTGGGTAGAACAGCCAAGGCAGCTAGGTAAGAGGGCTGAGGGAGGACTTATAGGCAGCCAGCTTGGTCCATTGAGCAACTGGAAGGCTCTGAGGGAATTCTGAGGGTTATAAAAAAGAACACTTAAAACCCCTTTAAAAGGGAAAATCTTCAACAATGAAGTGAATGCCCCTGAGATAAAAGACTTTTTAATTCTTTGCCACTTCATGAATATGAGACAGTGAGACTCAGGCTATGGTGGATACCTGTAGCAGAGCACATTGGCACTGCCCAGGAGGGACAAGGTGGCTACAGATGAGACACTACCCAAACCAGCACCAAATGTTTGTATCTGGAGAACACCTGGGAGACTTTTTTCTTCCCGAAGTTCCAGTTCTGGTGACTAAGATTAAGATTTTCTTGTCATTTGGCTGCCTCCCTGGGAAGATAAATCTGGTCCCATAAGCACTGGGTTGGGGCAGAAGGCAGTTCTCTACCACCTCATGAACTTGGAATACATGGCTTCTATTGCCTTATCTCTCATCCACTTGGGGCCATAATCGTCACAAATTTAGGTTATAGCCTCCTACTGTGCCTAAAGAAAGCAACTTCTAGTGATTCTAAGACAAATTACCCTTCTAAGCATTGCTATTCTCGGTGATTCCATAATAACTTCTCATCTTTATTTGTCTTATAATGTTGCATCAACTTTTCACACAAAAGAAGAAAAGTGAAAAATCCATATATCCAATCTCTGTAAAGCAACCCGGTTAAAAAAGTACTAATACATGTGAGCCCTAGAAGGTCAAGGATCTCTACTTAGCACAATTGCAGAATGACTTGAATATTTCAGGAGAGGCAAGAACAAAGTGTGTAAATGGGTAGAGAAGGAATTTGACCAATTATTTACTTAAGATTTGAAAGAGTAAAAATTATACAATTATCCTCTGTTTTTACTGCCACTTGATCTCAGCATTTTCTCTTTCAATTAATTTAATTTCCACTATCCAAGTAATTTAGGGGGGAATGTTCTGATAGTCACTCACTAGGTTTGGTCAAGCTACGTAGATTTTTTTTTTTCTTTTTTTTTGCTCTGCCTTCTCTCAGGGAATGGGGAGTACGACAAAGAGAAGAAACCTCTGTAGGCTGCCATATCTGGGAATTTCACTCTTCAGTTGTGACATCCTTCACCCCCATTCTGAAATTGGGATCAAGTCCATGTCATCTCACAACAGCTAAGCTAGACACTCTTTGCATTCCTCAGTGCTCAGAAACCAAGCTTTTACAGGGCAACTCTCTCCTGCTGTGTTAATACTTTTCCACAGAACTACTAAACCATGTTGCTGATATCCAACATTTATTTTCACAGAATTCTCAAGAAAACAGTCCATTTTTTAAAATTTAGAAACCATAAACCTTTCCCTCACCTGTATATTTGTGAGATTCATGCATTATATTAGACTATTAGTGCCTAGAGGAGAAACATTTTGTGTGACAGGTAACCTATGGCAGAATACCTCATCTCTAAGGCTTTGCTACTAATACTTTGGACTCATTTCCTTTTCCCTTTGAATGAATGAATTGTCTTTTATGAGGCTTTCATGTCCCTCACAGACTTGGCTTTTATCAGGTTGGCCTCATTATTCAACTAAATGTGAGAGAACCTCAGAAGTAGACACAGTTTTGGATGAAATTGGCACCTCCCTCTTACCCTAGATCCCTTCTATTTTATCTATTAAATTCCGAAAAGCCATGGAGGATGGACTACACCTCTCCTGGCTTTCCTGGGGACCCCCATGAGAGAGGAGGAAAGGTCTGGATTGGTGGGCTTCTGTGCCTCAATCCAGCTCCCACAGGGTAGCTCTGTTTCATCTGTTTTATTTTTCCTCTCTCACAAGCTTTCTTCTTCACCCATTTCCCATTCGCCCCGAGAATACTCTCTGAGGTCTGCAGCATTTACCCTGAGATAATTGGCGTAGTATGGTTCTAACTTAACTCCTAAAGTTCTGTGCTTTGAAATTTAACAAATAAAAAATATTAGTAAATGCTGATCATCATATACATTTCTGTTACATTAGGATTAGAGATAAGTTTTATTTAGCAATGACTCCAAGAACAGTTTTTCTATTTTATTTTCACATTGAAAAACAGATTTGCTTCAGTCTCAAACATCATGTTTATGTAAAATTAAATGAATGCTGCAGCAAGCTGCATTTTTTTCTAAATGGGAAATGTATGAGTTCCAAGAATTTTATTTTCCCCTATCTCCAATTACAGTTCTAGAAGGAGCTGAGGGTCATGAGTATTAGCATTGATAACTATGAATTATACCCGAATATAGATGCAGTCAATACTAACTTCTTACAAATGGATGGTAGTGAATAATATGCAATTCTGAAAAACATTCTTTCAATACAAAAATTTTCTCTTCCCCACATTCTCATCGTAACAGTTGCATGAAACTAATTTATTACTTACAAATGTCCTTGCTTTTAAAAAATGAAATTTTCTTGCTGTAGAATGTATGTAAAAGGATGTTTCTCAGGAGATTGTATATACACAATCACTGCTACAATTCTTTGCTTTTTCTGAATCACTCCCTGAAGTTACAATTTTTTCATACTGTTTCCAAGGCATGTTGAATTGAAATATCAGTGACACTTTTTACAGTACAGCTATTTGCCTTTAAATAGCACTGATTTAAATGTGCCTTATTATGTTAGGTGGGTTATCTTCTAAATTTATTATTTGAAATATTGTGCTAGTGTTTCTAAATTATTTACAGTTATTTTAATAGCTTGGCACACCCTTATCTCGGAATTTCAAAATGCTCTTTCTTCAGTTGTGTCATTTTTAACCCACACACAGCACCATGAAAGGTTAATGGTAAAAATGCTAATTTGGTGCAGCCTCTGATCTCTTTGACTTAGTGATGAAAATGTTTTTAAATGAACCCCAAAAAAACAAAATTAGGATTTGTGAACTAAGGACCATCTTGGAGCCTCATTGCCTCTCACATAACTGTTACAACTTGATTTGAACCTTATAGTCTTAACCCATCTAAAGGCCTCTAAGCGGCTTCTCTGTTGTTAGGTACTTCACTGGTATCAAATCTATCATCTGACTAATGAGCTTTGTGAATTTTGAAGACTATGGCGGGCAGGAGTCACCTGCCATCCCGGTGCTCATGCTGCTACCAACTTCTTTTCTCTTCTTGTTCTTCCTCCCTTGCAGGACTAACAAGCAATTCTTGAGGTCTCACCTTGAAATACTCCCATCCATGAGCCAGCCCAAACGTTTACACTTCAAAGTAAGTGTTCTGATGAATGCTCATATATCATTCACCATTTCATTACAGGGAAAATGGAAAGAAGGTTTTGTTCTGTTTTACTTCTGATAGTAGTTCTGTTGGTGTTGAGAGTAGGCGGGGGCTGTGTATTTGTTGGACACCTAAGAAGCCAATTCTTTCTTATATAAAAAGAAAGCTCTTCCAGGGTATGTATGTATGTGAAGTGGGGGTGAGTGGATGGTGGAATGGGATGATAAGTGGATTTCTCCTCCCATTCCTGAGAAAAGGTATCCTGAATAAGAGGGAATGTAAGCACCTAGTAGACCACATATAGCAGAATCAGTGTAGGGTATCTTCAGCATGAAGAGAGGATCAAGAAAATGGGAGAGTATAAGGAGTAAAAGCAAGCACATTCTTATCTCCATTGAGCTGAGGAAAGAGTGTTTGCAGCTTATGAACCTACAGTGTTATAAGGAAGGTTGGAAACATTAGAATCTTTTGAATTTAGTTATTGCTTTAATTTCAGTATATTTCTGTGGCTATAAAATCATCCGTAGGCTAAAGCAAATTAAAATTCTCCATGAAGATTTTATATTTATTTAAAAATAATTGTTGCATTTATTTGTTTTTCACTGACCTTGAAAATATTTTGTGCCAGTAGGCTATAGGCTTTATGTAAATGTTCTCATTTAATTCTCACATCAGACTACCTCACAGAAGTAGATGTTATTTCTATCTCATTTTAATAATGAAAACAGCCAAACCCAGGGAGGTTAGTTATTTGCCTAGGATCATATGGGCAGAAAGTTCAAAGCAAGGATTCACACTGTAGCAATCCTGGGAGCAGCACATCAAAGTCTTTATTCGAGATCCTAAAGGTCACCATGAGTTAGGTAACTCTGAATTGTGTTTTGAGTGTGAAATGTGTCAGTATAATGTGTGCAATCGCCTCTCGGCCTTTTGGCTAAGATCAAGTGTAGTATAATGCATGCAATGCTGGTGGAATGTTATCCTTAATAAAACAATACATTTTAGTTATTCTTTAATATTTAAAATGTATAATAACAGATTTATCATTACCTTACAACTTGTACTGATTGATTTGATAATTATTTTCACCATACATGTTTTTGCCCCATTGATCAATGCTATGCCTCTTATCTTCACTGAGTAGAGTTTGAACAGGAGACAATATGAAATTCAGGAACAACTAAGGGAATGAATATTTTAGTTACTTTGTGTACATATTGCAAAGACCTTATCATTGTGTCACCAAGGTTGTCTGTGTTGTCCAAACTTCATTAGTAATTGCAGTCTCTTGTAAAAGTGTGGTTGGACTCTAAATTCAGTTCCAGAAGAAGAAATATTGTGAATCAATGGACGAATAAAAAATAAAACTACATGGCACTTCTCTCTTAGTATGACTGTCTTATGATAGCAGAGATTCAAAAATGCATTGGATTATTATGTGCTTATGTTAAATTGTTAGTCAATATTTCTTCCTTCAGGAGAGTCACAGTAGTGTTTACTGCATTGGTCACTGATAACATATCTATTTAATGGCATAATTTGAATGAATTCTGATGACGACATTGTCCTTCATTTATGTTACCTCTGACAATTAGTATGCAACCTTTTACAGTCATAGAGGCAGCCTTGTCATTCACTGGTGTTGTCAAAGAGCATAAATAATCACTAGGTGACATTTATGATACAAGGGTTTATTTAGTGATGTTTTCATTCTGACATTGACAGACTATGTGAGGACATTTTATCAGCAGTAACTCTAGCCTCACAGAATACAAAAAAGAATATGCACTCTACAGATAGCTAGCACTGGGCCTTGACCTCCCTTTTCATCTTTCTTCTTCCCCCTCTTCACTAATTATTACCTCTCTATTCTTGATTTACTAAAAAGAACTCACTGAAAGAACTTTCTACTTATATTGATAGTTGATTCATCCTTTGGTTATGCCACAGCATGTTTTTATTTATTTATTTATGTGATCTTTCAGCTTGATGCAAAACAAACACCATAGAGAAATGGAAATGTTAAACAGCAGATACCTTCTTAATGTTTTATGCCTAATAGAGTACTAACATTCATTCGCTTTTTCTAATAAAGTCTCTTGGGTTTTTTTGTTTGTTTGTTTGTTTTTTAACTCTGTCAATCACGTAAGCTCTCCTTGGCAAATAGACTTTCCAATTAGTATGTAGAGGTGAGAAGAAAAAGAGTGCTTTAGCGAATCATTACATGTAATTATTATGTCAATACCAAGATGTTTCTAGAGCACAATATTATCTACAGGGTCATAATAAATAGGTGGAAGCTTTCCAGGAATGAATTAGATACAATTTTTACTTTCAGATCAGTTTTGAACAGTAATTGCTACTTACTCAAATGGAAATCTGAATTGCCTAAGCACCCACTTTGTAAATTGGAGGAGGGACCGCAAAACAAGGAAGTGGAGAGTTTTAATGCATTCTCACTCCGCCCCTGAACTAATCCCCAGGGTCTCTTCCATTATCTCATGCAGAATTGAAAATGGGCTGTAGACTAGAGGGTAATCACTAAAGCAGGTGAATTTATGCTGTCATCTGACTGGATGAACTCCAAGCAGTTATCTTTCCTGGAATGAAAAGCTAAGCAAAAATTACTGAGTTTTTCTTAAATGAAATTTGGGGGGAATTCTAGAAATGGGTGTGTAAAAATGACATCTTTGTTTCTGGAATGACTTCTGTAATTCTTCTTCACCCCCTCCTTCTCTAAATACACAAAACTCATATATAGGAAATGGCTGATTACAGCTTTGCTCTTTGGCAGTGCAGCCACACAGTCTCAGCAGTGACTGGCTCTTCGACTAGTTACTTTTTTACTCTTTTTTCTTTCTTTTCTTCCTTGCTCCCTTCCTTCTTCCCTCCCTTCCTTTTATCGTTTTTTTTTTCTTTTTATTCAGGAAAGTGTGATAAACAGTGGTAAAGAGAGATTATCAAGGCCTAATTTTTACAGCCACCTCCACCTCCACATGAAGCAGTAGAAACATCACTAATGGAAACAAAACAAAACAACTTAAAACATTTATGGGTTTTACAAGTCAGTGGTCTTAGATTCTTCCATTCATGTTCATTATTTATGACTGTGGGTGATAGGACTGGATTAAACTGCAATCGACCCACAGTGTGTCCTGGTTTGCCCAGGTGCTTTTCCAGTGAGGGGAAGATCTTCTTGTCACCTTTAGTTTGTGTATATACGTGTTGGACTCTGGTGTTTGTGAGAGCAGAGGACACCTGGGTTTACTAATCCCAGCCATCTCTCTTTGACGCCAGCAAATGAGAGCTTTCAGGATTGAGGAAGAAAGATTGATGGTACTCGTGTGTGTATGACATTTTCCAGGGAAGCTCTTCCACTGATGAATGTGCAATTCCCACAGATCCATGTTCCTCGATCCTAGTGTGTTGTCAGAATCACCAAGGGAGATTTTGAAAAATAGGAATGCCTGGCTCTTACGTCCAGAGAATCTGATGTAATTATTTGGAGTGTAGTCCCAGGTTGAGTCTAATGCACATCTAGGAACTATAAACAGGGCCATTCAATTTCAGAAAATTCTATTCATTGTTCACTTTTCGTTTCTTACCTAGGTTAGCTGCCATGAAACACTGAGTTTTGTTCTTCATCCCTTGGTGATCCAGGATCTTTCATGCTTTGCTGGCTTCTCTTTTATTCCCTTCCATAATGTTATGGCCCAACTGCTCCATTATTTGCATATTTCCCTCTTCTTCATGCAATCTTAATGCAGCTTTAGTTATTAGAAGATGCTAAAAGAAATTATATATATATATATATATTCGTATCCTCCAGCAGACTATAATCAAAGGCAAAATCAACATGGCCATGGGCTATTACCACCCCCTATCCCCAAAAAAGACATTTATGTAATGGTACCAGGAAAAAACAGGCTATTAAGCAGGTATTTATCAGTTGATTAGATGATATCAGTATTTCTTTATATTTGTGATGAAACTTCTGGAGGGACACTAATAAATTCTACCTCCACTCAGAATTCTACTTTGTCTAGCAGTCATGGAGGTATACCATTTGATCCTCCTCCAAGAACTTGTCCTTTGGCTGGAAAGGGTGCACTTTGCTGATGGGCTCTGACAATAGCAAGTTCCCCAGTCTGATAAAACATTTGGCTTGAAGTCATGTTCTTTTAAGAGCTATCCCCTGCCAATGACAGTTCAGCAGGTCCCTTAGGACAGAGAGGTCTAGACCCAATGCAATAATATTCTAACGGGTAACTTTTGCTCTCCAGTGAGTTGGCCATGACTATAAAATTTGCATCATAGTCAGTGTCTTGCTACTGCCTCCTCCTAACCCTCATTTCCTTTAATTGCTATCAGATCAGCATCATGGGCTACAGATCTTACTGCTTTATACTATTCTTTCCCCTATTATCTTTAATACACACTACCCTCTAATAAACCTTTTGGTCCCCTAGCTTTGTCTCAGTATCTGCTTCCCAGATAAACTGTATTGACACATTACACCAATTTTTATAATGTTTTTAATTACAAAAGTTGTTTTATATTCCAATACTGTAAAGTGATTCCAATCTTATATATGTATACACTAACAGAAAATTTGAATAAAAATTTACCACCTCCAAAAATGATACTGTTTGTATTTTAATAGGTTTGTAAGGTTGTATAACATGAGTACAAATTATATGTCTCCAACTATGTAGAAATCTTACTCCTTAGAAGTTTTATTAAAAATGTATCTTCAGATTTCCAAAATAAAGTCATTTGGACCAAGGTAATTTAGTGCTTAACAAAATGTAAGGGATTCTGGTTTGATAGGTATAAAAAACTTAACATTAGCTAGAGAAGTATTTCCTAAAGATCCTTTTCCTCTGAATGTGAATAAAGAAATCTCTTCCTTTCAGTGCTTAGCACATTGCATTAATTGTCATTGCTGTTGTTATATATTTTGTTGGCATGATGTTGTCATTATTTCTGACCTGCACAATCCTTGACATAGTGCTAGGCTCATGGTTTGTGCACATTAATTGTATGTTGTATTGAATTAAACAAAATTTTTGTCCATATTTTGACATCTGGTATTTTATTGGTGCTCTCAGGGGAGAAATCCTCAGAAGTATAACTTCAACTGACATGGATAAGGATAGAAAATTGTTACTTTTCCTAGATGCCCTGCCAACAAACCCTTGGGTCTGAGAAAACAATTAATTTTGTTAACAGATGCTGAGTTCTGGAAAACATTTTAAAAGCCCCATTCTTTCAGAAACCAGAGTACTCCCATGCACAGCGTTGGAGTAAAGAGAGGGTTTAAATCGGACAACCTTGCTAAATAAATGGCCTCCAAGTGACAATGGCATTTTGCTTTTCTCTGAATCCTCAGGCAGAGGCCAGGGTTTGGAGCCAAGATTATGGGCTGTATGAGTCATCTGCCATGGGAGGGCAATACTGATTTCTCCCTTTCATTTTTCTTCTTTTCTTCTTCTTCTTTTTTTTTTTTTTTTTTTTTGCAAGAGGGAAAATAAATTCAGTGTTTTTTTTTTAGGGGGGTTAAAAAAAAAAAAAAAGAAACACCATTCTATTGCCCCAAATTGCATATAGAATTTCAAAGAGTGACCTCTTGCCAGATATAGCAGGACATATAGTGGCAATGGGAATATATCACCTTTTGAAGCATAAGGCTTCAGATCCCCAGGCCTGCCCATCTCTTCATTGTACTTTGGAGAATGGTAGGGTTACGAGTAAAGGAGTATTAAATATAATACCATTTTCACCTGAAAGCAATTAATATTTCTGGCCATGCAGACTATCACATGGCAGGAGTCACAGTGACAATAAGTGAATGACGAGAAGACAGACTCCAGGTGTACTGAGATGTTCAAAGCCTTGCTTTTTTCACAGTTGGCCGATTAAGTCATTTTTAGAATTTGGACTTCTCAGGGGCAGAGGTTTTTCTTTTTTTACATTAAATATACTCTTTTCCTCACACTGTTCAGTTATATAATAGGCTGAATGCATGTGCAAAGTCATGCCGTTTTTGTATGAAAACATAGAATCGTATCCTTTATCTTCAAAGTTACAGTGTTTTGTGATATTACTAATTTTGGACACAGCAAATAAGACCTTGTCAGAAGTACTTTCTGGGCAGAATAAATATGTAGCTTGTTCTTAACTGAGTTTGTTGTTAAAAATAGCTTTGACTTCCCACCCCCTTTCCTCCAAGAACTCTATGATAGTTTGTTTATAATTTACCCCTCTCTTTTTAAATGTCAGACTCCAAATGATTTGTGTATTCTATTGTTCTATTTTCTACATTTTTCTGACTTTGTGACTTTGGCTGAAATTGTGTGTCTCTCCTTCCTTTGACCCATTCTGTTTATGGTGTTTCCCTTCAGTTCATCAGACAGCACCT
This sequence comes from Lyroderma lyra, assembly GCA_004026885.1. NCBI lineage: Eukaryota > Metazoa > Chordata > Mammalia > Chiroptera > Megadermatidae > Lyroderma > Lyroderma lyra. The sequence continues at coordinate 72,626 of PVJL010003155.1, forward strand.
GATTAGGTGGCCTCTGCCATCCATCGGCCTACACACCCTGCCTGGCTCCAGCACTGTGTGACTGGCCGCCCTCCAGAACCTCATCATGAAAGCAGCTGTCCTGACAGGGGACATGAATTTGGTTCATCTTTAAATATTGTCAAGGAGTTGGACTTAATGTCACAAACAGGTCAAAAGCTCAGTCACATTTAAAGTGTGACACGATGGCATCCTGAAAAAAATCTTTCACTTATCAGGCAGTAGTGTTTCTCTAAAAGAACAGAAACCATGACAATGAGCAGACATGTTTTGGAATACCTGCTCTACCATCTCTCTAGCTATGTAATGGGAATACTAACTGCAGAGTTGCAAGCACTGAACATGTGGCCTGGCACATTAAAAAGTAAGCTCAGTAAATTTTAGTTCTCCTTGAAAATGTACTAAACATCTACCATGTGCAAGGCAAGGTTGGATAACTGAAGTGCTGGATGGTTCAAACTATTAAAAGGTAGATGCTCAGAGTGCTTTTAGGGGATATCTTGATGCATTGTGAGCTCAAATACAGGCTAGAAAGTAAAAAAAAATGCCATGTTGCACATGTAGGGGATTAAGAATTCAGAGAAGGGAGAGATTTCTGTAAGCGGGAGCATAAGGTAAAGCTTCCTGGAGGGGGTGGTGCTTGAAATAAAAGCTGGAGAAATTCTTCCCTTCCCTTATCCACTAGTGACAGTGATTTGGACTTTGCAAGAACAGAAAAAGGATACCGAAGTGACAGGAAAGAAGTTGAGCACATGAAGTTCATGAAGGGCATGTTTGGGGAATCACTGACAGTTAAAGTTGGCTAGAGTCCATATTAAAGGAAAGGTAGGAGATGATTTTGTTAATATAGGTTAGGCATATTTTGAAGGATTTGAGAATCATGGCAGAGTGGTGGGAGGCCCTGGCTATGAATCAGGAATCCTAGACTGTCTTCTAGCACCTGATAAGGGATGGCAGAACACCCAGATTCTGGAGGTGCGATGTTCTGGATTCAGATCTCAAAGTTTCCCTTATCAACTCTGTGATACTGAGCGAGTTATATTCTCTTTGTAGCCTCAATTTACTTACTTGCTAATTGAGAGAATTAGATTAGACTATGACTCTTGAAGTATAAATTTGTTTGTTTATAAACCTGGTTGTTGAAAAATGGCAAGGTTTTTCATGTTAAAGTTTTTTTTTTTTAAGTGGTAATGTTTAAAAGCTTGGACAAAGTCCTTGCTCTTGCAGAGCTTGCATTTCAAGACTGTGATAGGGGAGAAAGACAACAAACAAATGAAGGCAATAGCAGCTAGGGGGAAAAAGCACTATAAAGAAAAGGAACAAAGCTGATGTGATAGGGAGTACCTGGGAGACTAATGAAGAATTCCCTAAGAGCGTGCATTCAGGTTGAGAGCTGAATTATCAAAGGAACCAGTGACATCAGCAGGGCAAGAACATTCCAGAAAGAGGGAAGATGTAACACAAAGATGCAAAGATGGACATTATGCTTTTGTAGGTTTCAAGAACTGAAAGAAGCCAGCCTGGCAAGGGCATCGTGAGTTAGGGGGAGGGGAGTCAGAGAAGACTGGACAATACATGTGTTAGTTCACAGCATAGGCCCAACTCCAAACAACTCGTTTCTAATTTCTTCTTGACTTTGTTGCAGTTTTACAGCCCAGTAGGTAACATCCCTTGCAGCAGAAGTAGTTACTATAACCATGTGCATCCTCTTTTCCATAGCAATTTTGGGAATATCTTGAAACTCCCAGTTTTTCCAAGGAGAAAAACCTGGGCTCAAAGATTCTCAGCTACTCGCTCAGACTCACAGTTTGAAAAGGGAAGGGACAGGACTCAAATCAGGTCTTGTGATTGCAGGCCCAGAGCAGTTTCCACTTCCCAGTGTCACTCCCCCTTCTTATGTAAGCCTAAAGAATAAGAGTTATTAACCTCTTATCAGACAGCCGACAGAAGAGCCTGTAACTCCAGACAGCTGTTTAACCAAATAACAGTGTAAAAGTCCTCTGCTTAGGGCAGACGAGGTGACATATATTTGCTGCACTAAGATAGAGAGGTAGAGGGGTGTACCAATAAGGAGAGTAATTATGTACTTATTTTCCTGTGCTTCGGATTCTTATAGGGACCCTTTGTTTTAATAAACTCATGATTTGGTGATTTTCCAACAAAAACTGTGTGTATCTACTGAAGGGACTGAGTGGAATGAATATGCCATAAGATATTATGGCATTTTAAAACAAACAAGCAATGTGGTAAATATGCTGGCATTTACACATAGTCACTTTATTAGCTATTTCTGCACTTTGCCCCTCCATTAAGTTAAGTGCCAGGCATGAGCCATTAAAATCCAGCCTTCTTCCATCAATTAAAGCCATACGTTAACTGGACATTCTGAGCCTTTTTTAACAGGGCAATTTTCAGGGTGGACTGGGAGCTTTCCTATAGGTTTCTCCTCTCTTTTCTGTTTCCAGCCTAAGGCCCCCTCTGCTACTTGCAACTTTGAGTTTTGAACATGTTTATCTCAGAGGCAGATGGGATATGTTTATGATGCATCATCCCCAAATCCTGTTTAAATGCGAGCCCTAGTCATGGAGACAAATTGTACTTCTCTCTTCTCTGAGAGCAGCATTTGCTGCTTGATGGGGGCTTTCTGCCTGATGCACAGGGCGAAGGAGTGTTGGCTGGCGTTCGGCAGCAGATTTAGAGTCGCTTCTCATTGGAGGGTCTCGCTTTTCCCCGAGCTGCTAGACACTGCAGGCTCAACTGAGGCGCGGAGGTGCAATTCAGACTGGTAGAGAAGCGCAGGAAAGCAGGGACAGGCGGGGCTAGCGCGGCTCTGCAGCTGATCATACACAGCAGCACATACAGAGTTCTCCCGCCGCTCCTGCTCACGCCTCGCGTCGTCCGCCGGAGCCACCTAGGCGCGGACAAGCAGTAGCGGGACTGAGGAAGGAAGAGAGGCAAAGGAAGGCACTGTGAGCAGAAGGAAAACTGGAGCGGCGCTAGTATGTAACCGGAAAGTCTGACCGGCGCCCGAGGCTCGAACCCTCTACAGCAGTGACCCCGTCGCCTGCTAGGAACGCACGGCGCCAAGGAACCCCCAAGTCCTGGGCTCAAGTCAGTCTCTGCCCGGAGAGCCAGGATCTTTCTGGTCTGGGCAGAGTGCCCTCTGGAAGGTGCGGAGCTTGGGGGACCTGCATTGGCGCCCATCGTGGTACACCAGAAAAAGTGGGGGCCAGGACAGCAGCCCTGAGCGCCAAGTGCGAGGCCAGGCTGCCGCTGCCGCCCGCTGCGCCGCCTCCTGCCCTCTCCCGCTGGGTGAGTGCTCTGGTTTCGCGCACCGCCGCGTCTCCGCTACGCGCGGGGGCGGCTTGGGGGCCCTTGAGGGTCCGCCGGAGGGCCTTGGTGGCGCCCACGGAAACTCGGCGGCTCGCGGACGCCAGCCGGACACGTCTCTGGACTCCGGAGCGGGAGACTCTGAGCCCGGAGGGCGTTGGTAGGGGGTGCTGCACCAGTGCTCGGCAGACATGCCTTTGGGCGGGATTTTGGCCAAAAGATAGGAGGCGGGAGCGCGGGGGGGAAGCCAGGAACAGTCCCGGGGGGCGGGCGATCGGGGAGCGGTGGGGAGGGGGGAGGGTCTGGTCCAAGCAGGTAGCACAGCATCCTGGCGAGTTGGCAGGTGGGGTGGGACTCGCCTGTCAACTCATTCATTTAGAAAGAGTCAGTTTGGAAGTGCTGCAGGATAGCCAGGAGGGCTGGGGGAAGGTAAGCGGTGGCTCGGGATGCCGGTGTGGGGGGAAGACCAGCGAAGCCTCGAAAAGCTTGGAGGCAAAATTGCGCTTGGGTTCCTGGTCCTTGCGTCCCTCCTGCCTTGAGTGCGGGAGAACACTTTTTTTGTTTTTAGACTCAGCTTGGGAGGCAAGCCACCGTCCCAGGGGAGGAAAGGCGACTACAGGGGGCAGAGACCGCAGCTACCTGCCGGGTGCGCCCCCTCAACCCGGGCGCGCTAGCTTTTGTCCCCCTCTTTCTCCCCCGCCCCCACCTCCTTATTGGTGCTGGTTTGCAGCGCACGGCTCCAGTGCCTTGGCTTCGCGTTTGAATCTGGCTCGCCCCTCCGTATTATGTCTGCACTCCGAAGGAAATTTGGGGACGATTACCAGGTAGTGACCACCTCGTCCAGCGGCTCGGGCTTGCAGCCCCAGGGGCCGGGCCAGGGCCCGCAGCAGCAGCTTGTGCCCAAGAAGAAGCGGCAGCGGTTCGTGGACAAGAACGGCCGGTGCAATGTACAGCACGGCAACCTGGGCAGCGAGACCAGCCGCTACCTCTCGGACCTCTTCACCACGCTGGTGGACCTCAAGTGGCGCTGGAACCTCTTCATCTTCATCCTCACTTACACCGTGGCCTGGCTCTTCATGGCGTCCATGTGGTGGGTGATAGCCTACACTCGGGGCGACCTGAACAAAGCCCACGTCGGCAACTACACGCCGTGCGTGGCCAATGTCTATAACTTCCCCTCCGCCTTCCTCTTCTTCATCGAGACCGAGGCCACCATCGGCTATGGCTACCGCTACATTACCGACAAGTGCCCCGAGGGCATCATCCTCTTCCTCTTCCAGTCCATCCTCGGCTCCATCGTGGACGCCTTCCTCATCGGCTGCATGTTCATTAAGATGTCCCAGCCCAAGAAGCGCGCGGAGACCCTCATGTTCAGTGAGCACGCAGTGATCTCCATGAGAGACGGAAAACTCACGCTCATGTTCCGGGTGGGCAACCTGCGCAACAGCCACATGGTCTCCGCGCAGATCCGCTGCAAGCTGCTCAAAGTAAGTGCTAGCCGCCCCCTTCCCCATCGTAACCGCCAGCCCTGCAACTCAGGAGTTCGCTTACCTGAGCAGCACCCCAGCTCCCTTGGTTTACGTGTCGGCGCAGGTGAACTTCCTTTGCAGGGGCGGGGCTCGGGGGCTTGGGCACAGAGAGCCGCCGTCAGTTCTGTCCGTTCCCCACTCACTCTCGTGCTCGTACTGATATCCGTCATTCGGGTGTGCTTGTACCACTTTGTGGATCAGCGATACTTACGGGTTGGTGTTGGCTCCTGAAGCCCTCAGGTAGATGAGTGTGTCCTGTTTTTCCACCTTACCCTTGCTGTTCTGCTCTTTAGAGCTCTTTGGATTTCTTATCCATTCACCACTTCATTCAGTGTGGTGTACTAAGGCAGAACAGCTTTTATTTTGAAGAACTAGGTGCTGAACTTGCTTCAACTTTCACTTAGGGCTTTTCTTTCCTTTTTTTTTTTTCTTTTTTTTTTTTTTTATTTCTGTCTCCCCACCCTTAATAATATTAGCAGGTGAATTATTGCTAGACACAATAACATTAACTCTATCTTTGGTTATCTTTATAAGAAGCACACAGACCTGAGAAACAGCAAACCAAGTGGAAGAAACAACACCTGGTTCTTTAAATTTTTTTATTTTTACTAGATATTTTCCTAGAGAAGTGTTCTGTGAAAGCTTGAGTGCTTTCCCGGTAGAGCCTCTGGTTCATTTTATTCTCAATTGCTTGTTTCTATGAAGCCTTTGTCAATTACAGCTTTCACTTGAAGCTGCATTCCAGCATCCATTAACTAAGATTGCTCCCTACCATGAGCAGTGTAAATGCTAAAAGTAATTGCACCCAGAGTAGTTATTAAAGCAAGGTTCATCCAGTCGTTAGAGGGCACCACCACAAAAAAGGGAAGCCCACCCTAATCACTCACCCAATAAGAGCCTGGGAATGTGGGATTAAAAACCCGGTTCTCCATGCGTCATTTATAATTCATCTTTTTCAGGGATTTACCTTAGAGATGTTTCAGACATTCATACCTTGAAATGGATGACCTCAAATGAAATCTTAAAAATTTATCTGAGGTTGCATAAAGAACCATAAACCAGTTTCAACATGTAGCAATTAGTAAAATGAAAATCTGATCAATATTTAAGTTGAGATTTTGCCTTTGAAATTTCAGTTTCCACTCTACAAGTTCATATTGTTGTACACGGCCTCAACTTATGTTGTGGTTAAAGTGATCCAATGTGCTTTAAAGAAGTTTGGCTCTTATGTTATTTTTATTATTCATTTATAAGATCTTACCCTAATTACTCTTGACCATGTTGCTCAGATAAGTGTTAGAATTAGAGTAGTTCAGTTGTCCTGTCACTCCACATTGTATTTACTATGCTACAGACAGTAAATAAACTAAATTTTGTATAGCATAGTGGAAAATTTTCAGCTTGGTTCTGATGTGATTATTAAGATAACTATAATAAATAATTTGAGTAGATCATATTCTTTATAGTTAATTTCAATAAGGTACATATAGGTTTTAATTTAACTTAACATATTGTGTTATTAACCTGTTTGAACTAAGCAAGTTGTTTGGATCGGACTAAGCAGTTGTATTGTGGACAAGTTTTTTGTAGTGTTATATTTTTGTTGTGTGTGCCTGGTTCTATGAACAGAGAAAGATACATAAGCTCTCTGTTTAGGTTAGGCCTACTGGGAAGATAGAAACACTTTATTAACAGAGTGTAAAAGTCTCTGTCAAGGAATCATTGTTTATACGTCACTTGGCGATTCTCATTGGAGAGTAGTTTACCATATTGATTGGTTTATTGGAAATTTAAAATTAGACTTTAAAGGTCATTTAAATGCTGTTCTCTAGTTTTTCAAACTGAGAAAGACATTCATTAAAACAAATATCTTTTCAAGACAACGTATTTTGGATATTTTTAGATGTCAAATTTTATTTTAACCAAGCCAGAAATAATTAGAATTAATCTATAGACCAGACTTTTTTCTTTTTTTACAAAGGTACATGAATCTGAAGCATGCAGTATCTACAGTAACTGAGAAGAATATTGATAAAGATTTTTATAGATAAGGCCATGTACCATAAGTACCGTAAGGAGTGTCCTTATACTGTTGGCACATTTGGAGCAAGGTGCTATATTAACACAAGGTGATATAAACATCTGATTAAAATAATATGTACAACATTCCTATAAAATTCTTTGCTTTTGATTTGTTAGGAAGATGTCAATGTTAGAACTTAAAATGATTGACATGTGGTATCAATTTATATTTTTAAAAATTATGGTGAAATTCTTTCATGGTTTTTGTGAAGCAAGAGCATTGATCAGTGGCAACTCTTCATTCATCCAGTTAGCATAGTTTGTTCAAAGTTGTTTTTCTTGTAGCCATGGTAATTAAAATGAATTCTTGTAGTTCTCATCATTTTCTTAGACTTCATTAAAAAAGATTCATGTTTTATTAGGGAATTGATAACACTCAGCAAAATTAGGTGGGAGATTTGCTTTTAATAAATTACTCTCATTTCTTTCAGGGACTGAAATAAAGTGACCTAAAACAGCCAACTATATTTTTAAAGAAAAGCTATGTCAAAATTTTATAGTAATAATATTTTGATACAGTCTTATACATTCTTCTTATTAAATATTACTACACAGATTGTTTTCTCCTTTATGCTCTTTGACATTTTAAATTAAGATACATGTGTCTTTAATATAGAGAAATATGTAGAATTTTAAGACAACAAAAACATAATATTTAAGGATAGTAATTATAGTTTATGTGTGTTCCAATTAATATTACCTAATTTAATCCATTTGTAGTTTTCTTATTTGCTGAATAAAATTTTATTTACCAATATTAGTATAAAATTTTTTTAAATAACTTTACATCACTTTTTATTTTGGGGAAGATAGTGAGAACATGAATATGATTTTCTAAACCTTGCTACTATAAAATTTCCCATGCATATGTCTTTAGAATTCTCTGAGTTTTAATGGAAGTTTTTTTAAAACTTCTCTACCCAATTTTTATTTGTTATTCATTTATATGAAAGCAAATTTTACTTCAACTCTATTCCCATCTTCCAAGCTTGCAAATATTGATATTTATTTTGATATTCAAATATAGATTTTTCCAATTTTATGCCTGGTGCTGTCAGTTCTTTTTTGTATTTAGAAAAAAAAAAGAAACAGATTAAATAAAAATTTAAAATATGTAACTTGAAGTCATTTTTACTTTACTTTAAAATTCATGTTTATTATAAATAGTTATAGAAAGCCCTTCTATTCTTTCTCTTTTCCTCTTCTCACCTCCATGTTGATGTTTGATTTGCATTTTCAATTTATTTTAGTTGTTTCCTTTTTCTTTTTAACCTACAAATAGGGACTAATAATAGCGTGATCATGATAAGTTAATATATCATCCTCTTGAAAGTTCTAATAAAGATGCCTGGATTAGGAAAGTGAGACTAATGGCTGAAACAGTGCACCCCATAATTTTGTGTTGAATATAATGGATTTGGAAATCTCACTCCTTTCTACAAATCTAATACTAAAGGATGACTGCCCTAGAATTAATATCTTGTTAGGGGAAAAAAAAATGAAATAATCTTTTTTGAATCATTATTAAAAAATTTACAAACTGATTATTCAGAAACCATCATATGCATGATATGTAGGCACCCAGTTAAACTTTACTTACATAAAGTAAAAAAAATCAACTATTGTTGCATCCATATTTTGAAATACAGAGATAAGGAAAATTTTTTTCATGAGAGTATAATTTTATTTCTTTATATTTTTATTCATTGCTAATAGTCATCATTTTTCTTTCCTAGGTAGTCAGCTATACAATCCTTAACTTTCACTTACTGAAAAGTGTCAGTGTGCAAGCATCTTCTAGCGTATCACATACATTATTTTTGTACTCACTTTTAAAATTCTTCATTCCTATGGATACTCAAAACATGATGCTATCTAGTTTTCTTATATAAATGTGATCAAGTGCAGATGCAATAAAAAAGTTGTTGTTTGCAAACAATAAGCTCTTCATTCTCTTCATATGTCCTACCATTTTGTTAATTCTGTAAACACAGTGATTCCTGGATTACATGATTCCTGAACTTTTTCATGTATATATTAGTCTATCCGCACACCATACTTGCACTTAAATGCAATTATGCTTTTGACTCTGTATGACCTTATTTTGTATGATTGATTCTTTTTACCAATTGACCTTGATAAATTTGCACTTTAGTTTTAATCTTGAGATAGTTCTTTTTAAAAACTAAACCCACAAATTAATATCTATTAAAAATGTTGTTGTTTTTTTTTTTTAGTAAAAATGCTCAAGGAGTCTAAGACTAAGTGCCTCTGAAATCTTGGGGGTAGATCCTATAACATTGTTAAGATTTTTAGGTGGATTAATTATTACTTAAAAAAACCACAATTCCTATTTAGTCTAGCTTTGCTTTCTTTTACACCAGTACAATAATTCTCCAAAAGGTATAGAACTGTGTACTTTTTAAAATCACAATTTTTGTTATTTTAAAAATAATAGTAGTATGTTGTTTTGTTCTTTATTTTTGATACAGTTTCTAAGAAGTACAGGGTATCTTGTGCTCAGGGGAATACAATGTGAACAGAAATACGGGATATAAAGACCTCAAATAAACATCAGGAGGTAAAGGCAAATGATAAAAGAGAAGGAGGATAAAACATTTGATTGATTTGTGGGTGTTTGGTGAGTAGGAGAGGGATGTGTAAGTAAGGTCACAAATCCTGTCCATAGTTATTAAAAATTTTATAAAAGGGCCTCAAGGAAATATAAAGCTTTTCTTTCATTCGAATGGTATAAAAGCCTCCAATAATTTATTACACAATAAATTACATTCCATTCTAATAAGTATTTTTATTAAAATGAACATATTTTTATGATGTAACTTAGTGTTAAAAATCTTCATATTAGACTTGATGTGGGCATAGTTTTTCCTCCTGAGTATTAATGGGATTTCAAGCTTAAGGAGTAAAAAGAAATGTACAATTTAATTGCAGATGGTCCAAATAGTTTATAGATTCACATAGTCCTCTACCTGATTTTAATTTTGGTATGAGTCCCAAAACCATTGCCAGAACTGCTTTGAGTCACAAGGCATTTTTGTCCCTTATCCTGGTACCAGCTTTTTAGCTCATTTCCTAATTTTAGCTTCCAAATAGTACTCTGACCTCATTCCATGTGATTTTCTTCCTGACGTCAGCGTGCATTTGGCACACGCACACACACACACACACTCTGAACATTTAAAGAAGAGACGTGAAATTACAGATAAAATCCCAGGAGATGGTAGTGATGGTAGGCAAGATGGTTTGTCTTCTTTAACTTTGTCTCATTTCCTTTTTTTCCCTTCCCTTTTTGACCACTGGCCCTCAGCATTCTTTCCTAGTAGAGACTTAAGGGAGGTGGTGGGGCATGGATCAGGCCTTAGAATATGATAGACGTAAATTTCATGAGTCAAATGTTGGTGATTAAATATTCTATTTGAAATTCCCAGAGCCTCCTTTGGAACTAGGAAAGAGCACAATGGCTATAATTAGAACAGAGTTATAGGTTAGAGAGCTGGGAGGAAGACAGCAAAGAAATTGATTGTATTGGTGGAATGTGTTCTTGCTGAATGAATGTGGGCAACTGGTCAAAAACTCCCAAAAGGAGGATGGCCGAATGTGAATCTGCTTATGCCAGGGCCGTGATAAATGCATATTCCTGTTGTGTGTACGTGTGTGTGTGTGTGTGTGTGTGTGTGTGTGTGTGTTTGGATAAATACTCAATAGTCTTTCACTTGTAACAAGAAAACTATTTATCTGTCAAGTATGTTACCATGATAGTCCCTTCCAGGCATCTGTGACTTTATCATTTCCCACCTGTAGTCAGAGTTTGAATTAATTATCTTGTAGGAGCTTTTGGGAACTTTCAGTTCCAAGTAATTTGACATTAGTTGCTTCTTTGAAATTAGTGCATGTGACTATAAAATGAGGAACATGCTTTAAATTCTATACTTTTTAAATAGCAATATTTTCATTATGAAGAGTAACTTAGAGATGATTGGTATAACCTAAAGTGTACAAATTATTTCAAAAATCCATAATATTCTAATCATTTATTTTGGACAGCAAATTTAAACAAATTCTAAGCTTTAGATTTTCTTGATTTCTATCCTGACTCCCAGAATTTGCTGTAATGTAAGCAACCATTGAAATGGCAGAAAGATCTTTTATGTCCTTACCCAGATTCCATTTCAGTTGAAAATAAAAGTTGTATGGAAGTCATCTCAGGTGCTAGTGTTTTCCAATTATGTTCTAAAATTTTAAGAACTGCCAAATTTTTTATGAAGTTTCTTCTACTTCTTCCCCACTCTCTTACTTATTCAATAGTTTTATGATTCTAAATGATTATTTCATCAATTGAAGTCAGCCATAGTTACCAGGTTTCTAGAAATTTAAATAATTTATTGTATCAATCTTAACCTTTAGTAGTTGTTTTAAATTATTGTAGCTCTCCATCATATCTATTTACACATTTTTATCTAGAAAATTGTCATGGATCTGTATTCCCTTTGAAATTAGGAGTCTTACAGAGCTAAAGGAGATAAAGTGGACCATCAACAAATTGCTCTATAAATGAAAGAATTTTTCCTATATCATCATTAAGATAACATAATTAAGAAAGGTTAAATTGTTTTTAATCTAAAATTTCTTCTACCTATTATCAAAATTTCTGTGCAAAATCTGGTAATTAATAACTAAGAATTAGAAACTGATAAAATATCAATCTACTCTGGTTTATTACATACTCAAGGTATAGATCATGATTTAATTTTATAAAGGCACATGCATAATTCCTCTTTTTTCCTCAGTCTTTTCTTTTCATATACATGTTTGTATTACAAGTTCTTTCACTCTGTTTATACAAGTAGAAAGACTACTACCATCATCTTTTCTTCTCCTTTGTTCCAGTACAGCTCTGGAACTGCATCAGAATTAGAAAAGCCTAGATTAGAATTCTTGTACGCCTAGAGTAGAAGTGTATCCTTCTGGAAATGTATTTGGTAAGCAGGTATAGGTTTCTGGAACATCGTGAGTGTTTGGTGTAGCGCTGATGACATAACCTTGCTCTAGCCAGGTGTTCAGACTTTAAACAATTCCAGGACTCCAGACACCTATCATACTAGAACCACAATCTTTACTCTTATAAATAGAAAAGCTTTCTGTTTAACTCACAGTAATTAAATTGCTTCCCAGTCATTTACAGAGAGAAACAAATGGAAGTCAGGGAGGTATGTGTATATACAGTTGAAATATTTGATGGCCTAGCATTAAGGAGGAAGACTTGAAAGATAAAATTGAGGATATATGTAGTGTGTCAGTCATTTAAAGAAATTTAAATTAGATATTATCCATTGGAAATTAATATTCAATGAGTATGTAGAGAATTTCACTTATGTGCAAAATATGTAAGCATGACCAACATTTTTCAAAGAAATGAAGTATTACTTTCCCCATAGTGTCACATTTGTTTCTACCAAGACATGGATAGGACATAAGGCATTTGGGGGAGGGAAACACTGGTATAATTTTGAGTACATAGAACAAATTTTTAAACTCAGAAAGTGTAGGGAATTTGAATGGAGTATATCCATGTGTATTTAAGCCTAAATCATCTATATATGAATAATAGCTTTGCTGAAAATAAAATATTTCTTATGCTAAGTTGGCATTCTCTTAATAAGCTGTCTGTTTCTAGGCCACTTCTTTTCGTGGGTTGTTGACTGATTGGGAAATATATTAATAAAAATTAATTGCTTAATTGAAAGCTTTTTAGAATGAAGCATAGGCATAAATAAAAAATACATAAAAATGGAAGGCAAATTTTAAATTGTGGTACATATATAATTTTCAGAAAAAATATCTCTTTTAGGGAAAATGGTTGATAAATAAATAAATAGGAAATTGAGTTTTTAAAGAATTATCTTTGTGAACACTTTCACTTAGTACTTAAAAAGCGAAGTTCAGAATAGTTAGTAAAATAACCCAATGTCTGTTCATTAATTATAACCATCAGAATACCACCTTGTGTTTCTATAGCACCTGTTTCTTTGTAGGTGAGAGAACATCACATGGGGTTTTGTTTTTATTTATTTATGTTTTGTTTTGGCTTTTACTGTGTTATATTAATCAATACTTGTTATACAACTGTTGGAAAGATGCTTGTCTTACCCATATTTTATTAATCTGAGAATAGGTTTAGAAACATAGGTGACTTCTAATGGCATAGAAATGCCTAGTTTTCTCTAACATTGGTTGTGAGAACTGTTGTTTTTATTTTTACACCATTAGGTTTTTCCATAGATCTTTCATGTAAGCAATCATTTTCTTCCTCTTTTTCTTTTTTTAATGAACACAAGGTAGAGAAGAAAAATAGTCTCAATATTTTGATTGGATTTTTTCCACACAAATAAAATGCCTGAATATCACCAATTACAGTGCCCTCTCTAATTGGCTAATTCTGCTGTTGAGACACCTTGTAGCAATTGCTGCCGTAACAACACGCTGCTGATTTGAAACTCTTGGTTCTGTTTTGCCGTAGAGGACATCTTACTTAGCTACACTTCTCAATGTTTTCAGACTTGTTTATACCACATAAAAAGCCAGTTTATTTCTTGGAACCCTGAGTGTGAGATTTTTGTCTTCAAACTACCACTTCATTGAATGAACCAGATTTATAGATTATGTTTATTGAATTTGCTCTGCAGAGTCTGTTAAAATATACTGGATAATTCCAAGCTCTATTTGACCGGCAGCATGGCTTCCCAAACTAAATTTTTCTGCATGCAACTTTTTAACACAGCCTTTATCTTAACAGCATCATTATATAAATTAAACTTTAATATTTGCTTGTACATGACCCTTACCAGTAATAGACCTGGAAATTAAAATGAAAAAAGAAAAAAGAAAACTTAATTTTTAAGCTTACTTTTGTGGTTTGCTATTTTTTATAGTTATATTTAGTTTTCTTTCACAGTTTAGTATGCCAGTAGTTTATTCAATTAACTATACAGTGATTTATACTGACACTGAATGCCCCTAATTTATGAAAGTTTTAGTAAACTATAAATTTAACCAATATAGATTTTTAATTACACTTTGATTTTTAAAAGTTAAGTTTAGCACAATATCTACTATGCTTTAAAATTCATAAAATACATAGAGAAGTCGGCAACTTTAATGCTTTTTATTATTATGAGTTTGAAAGCCATTAGCCAACAGCATCTGCCTTTTATTTTGATTACGTAAGCTGTTGTGTACATAACAGAATTTAGTATGATAACAGCTTCACTTTACTATTCTGGTTGCTGTCTACTTGCTACTTTTTCAAAAGTCCTGGAAAAATAAGTCATGTTTTGCTTTGTAATAATGCAATAAATCTCTTCTTAAATCACGATCAACATTTTTTAGCTTTAACACACTCTCTAAGAAGTGACTATTCATTTGCTGTGTGAGAAAAGTAAAAACATCTGGCATGCAAAGAGTTATCACGCAGTGAGTTATGTCAAGCAGTAGCACATGTGCACTCAGTTGCCCAGTTTGTGTTAACAACCATTGTTGGATCAGGCATTTCTCCAAAACGCAGGAGTTGGGGAATGGTAATTATAGTAAGTCATATATTATAAATAATGCATGGATGTTCCACAGGAGCTATGTGGGATTTCGGCCCATTTGCCAGAACATAGCTGCATAACGATTGGTTTGGCGTTTTTGCAGATGACTGATAGTGCAGAATGTTGGCAATGATGTACATTAATGTTGGGCTGCCTTGAAAATGTTCTTGCAAGTGGTGATTTCTTCTCTTTTTCTATGTGCTTGTCTAGTCTCGGCAGACACCTGAGGGTGAGTTCCTCCCCCTTGATCAACTTGAACTGGATGTAGGTTTTAGTACAGGGGCAGATCAACTTTTTCTTGTTTCCCCTCTCACGATTTGCCACGTGATCGATGCCAAAAGCCCCTTTTATGACCTATCCCAGCGAAGCATGCAAAGTGAACAGTTCGAGATTGTCGTCATCCTAGAAGGCATTGTGGAAACAACTGGTGAGTAAAAACAGAGCTATGCCTTCAAGTTGCTTTATCCTATAATGACACTATATTGTATGCACACTACTTGTCATTTATTTGGTTAAATATCTCAGTTCACAATAATAAAAGTAATGACTTGCTTCTTATTTCTTTGTAACATTCAATTATACTACTTTGAAAATGAAGATTTACTGTTGTGATGATTGCAGATGCAATGTTAACTCAGGAATGCTCACTGCAAAGAAAGAAGAAGGCAGGAAGGGAGGGAGGAAGGAAGGAAGGAAGGAAGGCAGGAAAGGAGGGAGGGAGGAAGAGAGGGAGGAAGGGAGGGAGGAAAGAAAGGAGGAAGGAAGGAAGGAAAGGAGGAGGGGGAAAAAAAGAAACTGAGATGATTTCTTAGAAGTGATTATGAGGATCTGTTTTGGTTCCAAACTTGGATTTCCTATCATCATAATTTTTCTTTAAAGATTGAAGGTTAAAGCAAATTCAGCATAATGAGTGAGCAGCCTGAACTCAGCATGCACATTCTTGCCTTGGGGACGATGACTCGGGGTGTCATTGATGTGCTACTACGTGCAACCTCAGTGGAAAATTCCCCGTGTGTGCGCACGTGCGCGTGTGCTAAGCAGCATTTTAATTTCAAAGTGGGTCAGTAGATTTCCCCAGCTGAACTGAAACCAAAAAAAATTTTATAGGTTATTTTTCTTTCTGTTTTGGGATAAACTACATGCAATATATTATTCTTTAAGATGCAATATAAACTGCTGTGCCCCAAAGACTCACAATTTGCTACTCTCTGAGGAGAGTAAGGTTGTTGAAAGAAACTTCGTCAGAGTGTATTATTCGGGGCCTAAGCATTGCCCAGTTGGTTTGAAACCTGATAAGTGTCTAAGACTAATAATATAATATCAACATAATTATATACATAGATATGAAAATGAATGTGTGTATCTCAATTGAGTTTTATACTTTCTGCAAATAATGAGAAAAAAAGAAAGAATTTAGCTCTCAATTTTTTAACCAATATTATTTTAGCAATCTTAATGTGCTAATTATTATGTGTAAACTATAGTATATTGAAGGTAACATTGGCAGAAATACAGAAACATTCAAGCTTTATACTAAGGTGTGAGACTTTACGTAATCAAAGATCTCTCACCTTGGTATAAAGCTTTGTCCCCGGAGGAGGGGAAGAAAGGCATTGTAATTTTTCCATACCTGTCGTATAATACCTATTTGAAATTTGGGCAAGATATTTAATATCTATGAGCTTCTTTTCTTTCTCTTTAAAGTAAGACTGATATAATAACCACCTTGAAGCTGCTTGACATATTACTATTACTTTATCATATAATTTCTTCAGTTTAAAATTTAAGATTTTTAAGAATATTGAGTAAAGACTTAACTCACCAGTCTATATCTGAAATTTGATTTCTGTGCATTGTTTTATGGAATACATCCTCCGTTTTGTATTTTAATTTAAAATTTAAATGATGCTATAATGAATTTCTAAAATGCCATATATAAATTGATAAAGAATGCAACCAATTTATAAAGCCTTTTATTTAAAAAAATCTTTACATTTAAATTTCCATTTTTATTCATCTTATTTGTTGAAGTAATAATATATTGTTAGAGCTTAAACAGTAGATGTTGTTTTTTGTTTATTTCTTATAGCATATAGTTCTATCTTTGACACACCTGCTAATAACTTACTAATTGCTTATTATTATCCTAACACTGAATGAGTGAAGTTTCTGTTTTACCTGAAAGCCTTAGAAGTCTTTCATTAGTTCTATCTACCTACCTACCTATCTGTCTAATCATCTATTTATATCATCTATCATCTGTCTGTCTTTCATTAATCTATGTATTTATTTATCTTTTTCTACAAAATCACAGTGCAATAATAATAAAAATTAGGAAATTTAACAATGATACAATTACTGTCATTTAGCTCATAGTCCATGTTCAGCTTTCATTAGATGTCCTAATAATTTCCATCATAAATATTTTTTCCACTAGTTCAACATCAGTTTAACAATTATGCTCTTCATTTGTTTGATTGTCTTCTTAGTCTCAAGGTGGGATAGTTCCTCAACCTTACTTTGTATTCTGAACTTGACATACTTGAAGAGTACAGGCCGGGTATTTTGTAGAAACTCAAACTGGATTTCTCTGAGGTTTCCTTACTTATTAATTCTTTTGATTGTTTAACTTCTACATGGGCATCTTAAGGGAATATTAAAGCAAGCTGTTTTTGTAAATTTTACCTTTGTATTCTTTCTTAAAATTTTATTAAGGTTGTTTTTATTTTATAAATACATTTAGGAAATTCTTTTCTTTGAAGGTTACCTTTTATATTCTTGACATAATTATGTTTTTATTATATTTCAAAATATCATGGTTAGTATATAATGTCTTACATAACATCATTAGGAGTTTTGTAACATTAAATTATTCATAAAGACTGTAGAGTTTATTTTTACATTTCCTCACATGTCCTTTAAAAAAAAAAACAATGAACTGGCAGAGAATACTTTCCACAGAAAATGTGAAAACTTGACTGGAGACCAAATTTCTTATTTAGAGATTGCTTTTTATGGAGAAGAGATTGAAGTCTGCTTCCTCTTAACCTCTTAATTAAGCCTGTTTCCTAGATCTAATATAGCAAGACAAACAGCAAAAACATTACTCATAATTTATAGAATTTATTCCATGAAAAATTTATCCAACATTTTGTTTGTGTATTTGCTCTAATTAAATCCCACACTGTTCAAACTCTGTAAAATCTGTCTATATTTTCAGATCTCCCTGAGCCTAGTAAATATAACATAAACCTTTTTATGTCTTTTTGAACATACCTAATTTTACTGAAATTCATTTAGGTTAATCTTTAAGGATGCTTCCTTCTCTATCCTTTCATTTACAAGAAATTTTACTTTCTCATAATATTTATTGCTTAAAATAAAACAGATAAAGCTCTTTTGGGACATTTGAGACAGCAATAATACCATTTTTTACTTCATGAGCTTTGGAGCACAGCCTTGTGAATAAACATTTACTCAATATAACGTTCCACCATGATTAGTTTTAAAATGTTTTTATCATTTGTTTATTTTTTTAGACAAGTACTTGAATGTATACTATTTGCTCAAAAGTATTTGAAATGTTGGCATCATAGTGGTGACCAAAACAGACAGAGTCTCTTTCCTCATGGAAGTTATATGCTAATTGGAGGAGGCAGATAGCAAAATAACAAAAAATAAGCAAGATATCATGAGATAATAATGTGTTTGGAATAAAAAAAACAAAACAAGGTGATAAGGAAGAGTGGATCCTAGGCTACTTTAGGTAGATGATTAGGGATGGTCTCTGTGAGGAGGTGACACTTAAACAGAGACCTGTCAAGAAGGAATCCCTGGACTCATCTGGGTGGAGGCATGACAGGCAGCGTGAAAGCTGGTACATGGGCCCCTGAGTTGGAAATCAGGGTAGTTGACTTTAACAACTAAAAATAAAAAAATATGGAGGTGGTTGGAGCAGATGACCAATGTGGAAAGTGGGATGAGGAGAAATCAGAGGGGTCAAGGGGGCCACCATTAAACTACAGATAATTGCATCACAACAATAGGAAGTATTGAGATTGATTAAAAAACAAAGCCTATATTTATATGAAAGTAATAATTCAGTAATTTCAAGCTATGTATTACAAAGCAAAAGCTACATTTCTTTTTTCTACTGGGTTGCATGTAGTTGACCATATTTTGCCATGTAAAATGCACCTCCATGTATAATGTGCACCCATGTTTTTGACCAAAACTTCCAGGGGAAAAAAAATCCTTCATTTTAATTATTTAAGTCAAAAATTTTATTTTTTTATATTTAGGTACCTGTTTTTTGTATTATAAAGGAATTTTAGCATTTATCTTTTAACATATTATGGTACAAGAAATTTTATGTAACAAATAATTACAAAGCACAAGAACAGATACAAATACAAGATATTTATGTACAAAATTTTTATATAAAAAATCTTAATTATTATATTCCAGGATATTATTTAGCATACAGATATTGTCATTGATTTCTAGAGTTACATTTTTTTACTCATAAACATGAATAAAAGAATTAAAAACATTTATATAGATACAGAATTAGTACCACCCATGTATAATGCGCATCCTAATTTTTCCCCTTACAAATTTGGGCAAAAAAGTGTGCACTATACACGGCGAAACAAGGTATTTAAAAATCAGTGACCCTGATATCTTGGAAATGAATCAAACTTTAGACAGTTACTACATTTTTTGAATTAATGGTAATACCCACTTTGTACACACGCACAGACACACACACACAACTTGCTCACTTCATAGCAGTCCTCTGCTAAGCATCTTCTGATCTCATTAAGTGTTTGCTTCTTCGCATTCCTGTAGTCTCAGCAGGAGTGCTTGGTAGGGAAGGGGAGGTGAGATCTTAGCAGCTGTCTGATTTCCTTGAAAGTTTCAGCTTTCAGCTCAGGACTCACCAGTTACTTTCCCCCTTCCTTGGCAATACTCCTCAGTGATCAGACTCAGCCATTGTGACCCTCGTTTGCTTCAAATGAGTTGGATTTTCACTCCCAACAAGAAATGCAAAATTTGCCTCTTCATTAATAACCTTTACTTCTTTGTGCATCCAGCAAATTCCTAAACACAGGTAACCTCTAATTCTTGCTCTCATCGCCACTTCTCCCAGGAGAGAGAGCACTGCTGGAGGCAAACAGCATTGCAGATTTGGCTCATTAGGACTGGATGCTTTCAGACTTCAATCTGCTCTCTGCTGCTATTTGGCAGTCTTTTTAATTGTCTTTTCTGTACTCCCAGGCTCTCTCCCCATGGGAGCTATTTTAGACCTTTTCTCTCTTTCTATGCCCCCAGTCCCAGCTGTCCTATCTTTTCCTTAGCGTATCATGTCTCCACCTATTTTATCAAAAAGATAGAACACTTCAATTTTTCTCTCTGTGTATCTGTGTGTGTGTGTGTATGTGTGTGTATGTATACATACATACACATGCAATTTGTGAATAATTGAGATGTGCTTATAATTTTCCTTTCTGAATGATTCTACAGTATTTAGCTATATTAACTGTAATTAATCATTACTCTTTAGTCCAGTGATTCTCAACCTGTGGGTCCCAAACCCTTTGGGGGGTCGCATGACCCTCTCACAGGGGTCGCCTAAGACCATTGGAAAACACATATCAGATATTTACATTACGATTCATAACAGTAGCAAAATTACCGTTATGAAGTAGCAACGAAAATAATTTTATGGGGGTCACCACAACATGAGGAACTGTATTAAAGTGTTGCGGCATTAGGAAGGTTGAGAACCACTGCCTTAGTTATATGTCAGAAGGTAGTGATCAGCAAACCCCTTAGTGTAATTGTAACATATATACATATATATATACACACACACATATGTATGTGTGTGTGTGTGTGTGTATTTATAGGAGAACTTTGTTTTATGGCTGCTTATTTTGTATGTCATAGATCTCAGAGTGTGGTAGATTCCAGGAAATACTTCTGATATATTTGTAGTTATTTTTAATTGATTTTAATAGACTTTTTCTTTCTTTTAAATAAGCTTTCTTTCAGAGTCATCAATTATTTCTGATAGGAAATCCATCAGTAATACTTGTTAGTTACCTATGTTATATTAAGTATAAGATAGTACAAAGATGATTGAGGAGGAAGTCCATAGTCCACAGGGAGAAAATTTGAGCTAAAATGAGTTGTAGCAATATGTGTTCAAAAAGACATATGCCAGGCTACAGTAGAGGCCTAGAATAGTGGTTCCTGATGGAGTTTTTCTTAAGGAGGCTGAGAAGGCCCCCACTAGAAGACAGCATGAGCTGAAACAGGAAGCCAAATCACAACTCATCATCAGGGTAAAGGGAGCTAGGCATTCTGGCCAGAGAGACAGTAAGTGAGAGTTCATTTTGATAGAGGTGTCAAATACTTTAATATGTTCGGAGTATAGAAGAGGTGGAGAGGAGATGAGCATACCCCTGAGTCGCAGTTTGTACCTAATTCTGCAAGCAATAAAGCCCTTGAATGATTTTAAGCAGAAGAAGGCAGTGATCATATTTGCATGATAGAAAGACCTCTCTAGCTGCAGGCGAGGATGGATTGAGGGGGTCCGAGACCAGCTGTTAGACTATTACAGCAGGCCAGACAAGGAATACTTGGCTCCTGCATGAAATTGTCTTGCTCAGGCAGCTATGTGACTGTTGAAAATAATGAAAAGAGGTCTCTGTTTTTAAAGCTGTTAGTTGTGATTAAACAGAAAAAGGGCCTCAGGACCCTTACCAAGACACCCAAAGGAAAATAAAACAGATAAATTAAGAAAAATAAATAAAACAGTATGAACCAGCCATTGACTCCTCTCCTTACTAGTGAAAAACAGTTCGAAATTTTCTAATGAATTAACCACAGAGCAAACGCTCAATTTGTGAATAATTGAGATGTGCTTATGATTTTCCTCTCTGAATGATTCTACAGTATTTAGGTTTATTAACTGTAATTAATCATTGCTCCTTAGTGATCTGTCAGAAGGTAGTGATCAGCAACCCCCCCCAGTATAATTGTAAATGGGATATCACTCTCCTGACCCATGGGAATTTTATCCATCCTTCCTCATTGCAGGCCCCAGTCATTTGCCTGTGAGGTCCTCATATTTATCATCAGGACCTAAATCAGGGATATCTCATTTACCTCTCTGATTTCTCTGTTCCTTCTCAGTTTGTTGTTACCTTTTAAAGTAATTGCTGCTGTTTTCAGGAGACTTGTCACCTTATCAGATAAAAGTCCACAATATGTGGTTCTGTGTTTATGAGAAATCTCAAAGAATCTTCCTCCCACTAACGTTTATAAGAATATGTTTATTAAGTATATTTGCTTCCTAATTGTAAATTTTTCTCATTTATAGATACTTTTTCAATAAATTGTTAAGTCCAAGTAAAGCTAAATTTTTTTTTTGGTGGGGGGCATGGATCCTTTTTTAATTTAAGGCAATGTTTTTATGAGCAATTTATAAATAAAAGTCTACATTATTTTCTTTTGATAGGACATTGTAGGAATTTTCAATGGATTTTAAAAACTCATTGCCTCAATATTGAAGCATGAAATAGGGTGACCAACTATCTTTGTTGCCCGGCAAGGGAAAGGTTTTCTGGGACATGGGGTTTTCAGTGCTAAAATCAGGAGTCCTGAGCAAACTGGGATTGTTGGTCACCCGATTTACCACTCTGAGAATGTTATTTAAACTTTTCTACATGCCTGTTTCAATTTAATTGAGAAGTTTGCTTTGTTGATAGTGAAGGTCTTTTGAAGCTCACGATCGGAGTTTCTCCACCATTTTTCTCACTCTATCTTTGCCAACATTGTCCCCAAAATACTTAAAAACAGTGCTTTAACATACCTTATTTTCTCTATTATTTTTATTGCTGCCTTTAATGGAACATTTGGCTAATACAATCTTTAGTATTTGAGGATGGAAGTTTCTTATTTTTTGTGCAGGACGTTGGTATGGGTAATTACTGTGAAGTAGGTTGGAAAGCATTTACATAGTATTTGTCACAATCTTGCCTATGGCTAATATCAATAAAACTTGTTAGCAAACCTGATGGGTAGTCTAGCTAATTGTTAAACATATTCATAGGCATAGGGAAATTGCAGCTGGGGAAAGCAGTTTTGGTTAAGATAAGGCATAGTTCAATGAAAAGGAACTTCGCAGTTTAGACATTAACTCACTTTCGGAGATTTTCGAGGTGAGATGCCGGGACAGCCTGCCGTGGAATCCCTTGGGATGCTTATTAAAATTCTGACATCTGGGCCCTCACCTAGACTTACGATGTTAAATGTCTGGTATTTGTGGCCTAGGAAATTTACAGTTTTAATAAACACCCAGGTGTTTCTTATTAAGAACATTAACATCTGAGAACTCCTCAATTCAGCAACTAGAAAAGCCACTAATATTTATTGAATTAACTTATTCAATCATAACATTTTACCCTAATCTACCACACTGGCTTGTGATAAAAATGAAAGGTCTTTAAATTTCCGAAGTCTTCAGAAATGAAGCTTTATTTCAATTCAGACTGTGCTGATCAATGCAGCCAAATGCAAATGAACGTGGGTAGAAAAGAGTGAAAATCAGGAGTATGAATTAAAATGCATTGCTATTCATCATCATAACTAGGAACAAGATGTGACAGCTATTGTGGAACATTGTGTGAAGATGTAATATAAATGCCAAACAAGGATGTTAGTACCATTCATTGATGGAGGGAATTCTGATCATTGAAATTGCTACACATGCATTAGAGCAGAACACTGTATGGGGTTATTTACTGTTTCATAGGAGGGGATGTCATTATACATACTGAAAAGTTCAAAAGGGCAATTTTTATAATTTTACAGTAAGACTAACACTGGTTATTGGTCATTAAAGCTAAACTATTTGAGGGTTCCTCTCTTGTGGGTGAAATTTTTTTGAAGATTATAGAGATGAAATAGAAAGATGCTTTTAATAGGAAACGATAATGAGTAAGATTTGAGATCCAGATAGCGTGAGTTTTTGTTGACAAATAAGGATTCTAGGCCCAATTTAACATTGCTTCACTTTGATTAATTATTACTTTGTTATTTCTATGCCTTAGGCACTGCCTGGAAAAAAGCTAAAATCATTAGTTTGTTCAGCCCATAGAGGAGTGCTGAGAATTGAAATTCAAATGAGAAATCATTGCTGCTATTGTTACTGCTGTTGTTGAAAATATATGTTGAATGAGATAAAAGATAGGAAGTTATTTTATAAACCATAGAACTTTAATATGTATTAATGATGGATTATGACAGAGCACCACAACACTGGAAAGATCTTGTCTTGGGGAAGGGGAGGAAGGAGCACAGTGGGTGCTTTGTTGTGCAAGGGTAAGTCATCTTATGTCAGTTTTATATGGGGTGTATTTCCTGAACCTCCTGTGACAAAAATATGCTCATAAGTCTCAGGGTAGTTCCAGTTATGATCCATTCCTGCTGACTGCTTCAGAGAATCTAGACCATGTCAGAGGGAAGATTCGATCATATAGGCTTTTGGAGAATGGGTATCTTAGACTTCCTTAAATTACATGTCCCTAAATTAATTTTTAATGCAATTTAAGTCCTTTAACAAATTTTGTTTAATCTATTTTTATTTTAGGTTTTTTATCGTTTAAGTTGTAAAATATCCTGCCCTTAGGTTTTAGACACATCTTTAATTCCAGGTAGTACCAGTTCTGTGCTATAATGCAACATTTAGATAATAAGAAACAGTTTTTTCCCTTGAAGGGAAAACTTTCTTCCAAATACATGTAATATGAGGAACTAAGTTTGGAGAGGGAAGGCTGCAGGGTGCCTTGATGACTAGAGAAGGTTTGGATCTTATGAACTGAATGTATGTCTGTTTCTGTATGAGCTATCAGCACTTTTTTTAGTACTTTTTCTGTGCTAAGGATTTACTTTCTGACTCACGCTCCTGATTCAGCAGTTCTCTAGAAATGGCTCCAATCCTTCCATATTTGGCAGTAATACTTAGAGAATGCAGTGAGAAAATGATGGCACCTCTTTATATGTGTGTACTTATTCAGATTAGTATTATCAGTTCCAAAAATGCTTTAACATGTGTTATCTGTTTCTTTCTGGTTTTGCTTTGCTCTACAATTTCTCCCAGTGGCCATTTTCAAATATTTTTCATTATCTTCCATTTAAATTTTTTATACAGTAAGTGAAAAATGCAGACTAGTATTAAAGTTATGTGGCTTGGTCTTTTTATTTAGTTAAGACTTTCATATTCTATAGCCATAATTTGTAGAATGGTTGTGTCTCATAATCATGCTTTATGAAGAAGTTTTTCAGTTTTTAAGGCTAATTTGCTAAAATTGAGGACAGATTATGGTCTTGAACATTTTATGTCTATCCTATGTAATATACTGATCTAATTTTTAAGTCTGTGATTGAATATTGTTTAAATTCAGTCTAACCAGCTGAATTTAACTTATCTTTATAATGTGTCTGAAATTTTAGTAAAGGAAGGAACCTAACCTTTACTGAGTGCCCTTCTATGTTCCAGGTTCTATAAACCGGTGGTACAGGTCTTATTTGAACAAATTATGTAATTATGACGTCTTCCTCAATTGGACACACTTGACAAAATCTAATATGCTACTTTCACCTTCGGAGAGTCATATTTTTTTCTTTGTATTAGAAGCCATAATATTATCAGAATGAGGAAAAGTTGAAAGGAATGAAAAAAGGCACATTTATGATTATTGAATCTTAGTTGTCATCTCAGAGAATAGAATTGGAACGATAGCATTATTAAGATATAATACTTTATATACTTTACTGATAATCTAGTTAAAAACCTCCATTTGATGAAAAAGGAAACCACGATTTCATGATGTAAAACAACTTTTCAGAACTAGCTAGTGGAATAGTCTAGAAAATGTTTTTGTGCTTCGAGTGTTATTCTGTCATTCTTCTTATTACCAACAGTGTTTCACTTCTTTAAATATACTTCTTGCTTACCTACTTTAAAATGATTTATAATGATGGAGACTATATTTTGTTAAGACATGTTAATGACCTTTTCTCCCTATTATCAGGGTCTAAATTTCAGATCAGATCAGCTGAGCCAAGGAAGGCCAGTCAAAAGATTAATGCCTTATAAATGGGCCTGGCCTTGAACAACATTGAAAAGTCCTTTTCTGAGCAAATATAGCAAGAGTTGTGGCTATAGAAATATACATATTTTCAATATGTACAAATTAAGCAACTGCTTTTAAAGCACTGTGCCACGCACTGGATACACAATGGCTAATAAAAACTTGGAGGGTCCACAAAAATTCATAATCCAGTGAGAGTTAAAAATACACCAACAAGCAGTGATGAATGGTGTGTGAAGGCCACAACCTAGGCTCAGGAAGGTGAGTTAGCAAGGCAGAGGGATTGAAACAGTGTAATTGTAAAAGTGAACAAAGCTGGAGGACCTAAAGTGTACGAGAAAGAAAAAACTTGCTGTATCTTTAAGGTATTGAATGAGTCATAGAGTTAGAGTTAGGGCATGTATGGTAATGGGGAAAAAGTTGCAGGAGGTGGAAGAGTAAAGACTGGAATATGTAACAATTTAAAGTAGTTTATGTTTAATTTTTATGCATAATGGGAAGGTACAGATAGATTTTTAAGCAGGAGAATGACATGATCACAGTTATATTTTGGGAGTAAGTAATAAATGGGGCAAAAACAAGAGGTGGGTCAGTTAATAAGGGTGTTATGTCAGGAATTTAGATAAGAGGTGATAATCTATTACTAGTGAAAGTTTGTAAAAGCAACACCCACTTTTGGCTAGGATGTTGAGAAAAACTTGTTGAAAATTGCAATTGAGTAAAATTTACTGTTGCCCTTAATAAAGTTTGAGTTTTGAAGATAAAGAAGACATTTAAGATGGTGAAAGTACAGGCTTAGGGGTGCAAAAATGAGGGGAATAGATAACAGAAGAAGGTCTAAATTCAGGTTTGGAATTAATAGTGAGATGTATGTAGCTGGAAAGGTATTGGGAGAAGATCATGGACAACCTGGAGTGCTAGATCTCTAATTCATTAGATAAGAAAAAAACTATGACAGGTTTTTGAGCATGAGAGTGCTATGGTCTGATTTAAACTTATTGTCTCTGGACAATAATGTGGAAAATAAGTAACAATAGTGTATATACATTGTATTTCTCATTTCACTGTGTTCCCTGTTCCATTTATCTCTTTTGGAAAAGGAAGCATAGGTTAAATGGATATAATTTAAATTCATTTAGCTTTTGAAAAAATATTTTCATCAATGTGTCAGGTATTATTACAAATTAGATGAGATATGTGCAGTGCTTCAGTAAAAATAAATAGTCCTAAATTATTATTTTAACCAAAATTTGTTGCTAAAATTAATTTTTAAAGACTATTTAGATACTGAGAATGTCTTCAAAAGACAATCTTTTAAAGATTCATTACACAGTGATATGAAAAATGTCAAATTAAAATTGGAATTTAAAAACTCTTTTAGAAGAAATCTATGTAGGTATTTAAATTCATTAAATTGTGTGTTGTTACTTATAATTTAAAATTAAGTTCTAGAGAGCACTTTTAAATCATGTCTCACTTGTCTTTCACATTTGTTTTTCAGATTTTTAAGAACTTAAAATTATGGTGCTGGGAAAAAAAATCTCAGAAATTTGATATGTTAAGATTAAATGAACACTTTGTGTGAAGATAAAATGACAAATTTTATAGTTATAGAGATTAGTCTGATACTGACAATGTGCATTTAATAAGATACTAGGAGTATCTGAAATTACAAACTATTAATGTGTATTTACATATGTATCTTCTGACGAGCATACATAGCTAAACCAGTATCAGCTGTTATTATTATTATTATTACTATTTTGATTTGTGCTGTTATAAATGCTGACTATAGATAAATTCTGCCCTAAAATTGAATAAAATACATTTCAAACCAATTTAGAAAAAAGGTATAGCTAAATCAATATTTATTATGGCTCAATAATTTTCTTTTGATGTGTCCCCAAAGTCAGTCTAAGTGTTATGCATTTCCCACTCATGCAGTGGTTTTATTCTGCAAGAAAAAGCAAGAGTAGAGCATAACCTGTTGAAAAAATGCCCTCCCTGGCACATTTCATTTTCTGGCAGTGTGATAGCAGTTATGTGCCATAGATGGGCATATTGCCTTTCCACATTAACTTTGTCATGCCCCAATATAATGTGGTTTCAAATTGGAAATGAGGATTTTACCTGGCTGGGAGAATAATACCTGATGTAATGAATGAAAGTAAATCCTCTATTACTATTATATTATACATGTAGTGTTTTACTTTACATTATTTATAAATATAAGTAAAATGTTACATTTTGTTTTTAACTTACACATTACATTTTCAATACAGAGCTGAGGCATGAAATATTATTTAATTCTAGAGAGTTTTTATCTGGGCTTTTAATGTGTCCTTTGGGATATTCTTCTGCTGCTTAATGGTCCATGTTTCAAAATAATTTTCTTAGACATTCAAAAATCTTTGAGAAATATAATTTCATAGATAATAATATTAATATCAACTAAAGCTTTTTGTTTTGGTTTTGAAAATCAAATCCTTCAAATTGTTACTGGTTTTAATCTCATCCCCACACTGTCAATCACTAATCAGGCCATAAATGTTAATTAATTAAATTTTTTCTCTTTCTCCAAAATTCTCTTCTAAAGATTTGTCTTCTATTACTGCCTACATTTTATATCTTACATCCTCTACCAGCTACTTGGATGTTTTGGGATGCTATCTTTCTTTAAAAGTTTCCTTTTTTAAAAAACTGGTAGTATACCTTCTTTACTTATCTCTCAAAGTTGTCCTGAGAAGGCAAATAGGTAGTGCATTGCAGAATTGAAGTCCTGTATAAGACAATGTCCTCAAACTCATTGTGTTTTTTATTTTTCACTCCCTGCACCCTCACTCCCATGCAACCTATTGAAAAACAAATTTTCAAGGTGCTACTTCTAGTATTTTTTATTAAAAATATTTGTTAATTTTCCTCTGTTAAAATGTAATTCACTAGTTCTTGAAAACACTCTGAACTTTCCATTTTTAATTATTTGCTGTAATCTACACAAACCTGCTGAGAATTTGAAAATTATTTTCATTTGTGAAAAGAGTATAAACTAAATTTACTTAAAAGCTGTACCTTTCAGTGTTTACAGAATATTTTAGACCTTTTTATGTGATTCCTCACAATAAAAGTTGGATTATGTTGACTGTTGGATTATATATAGACTGTGGAGGTTAAAAATGGCATTAACTTTTAAAAATAGCATTTTAATAGTCTTATACCTACATGGCTAGTTACTATGGTAGAAAGAATGCTGAATTAGATTCGGATTCTGCTCCTAACTGGCCGTGTTGTCTTTGCCAGGTGAAACAGTATTCTTTTTTAGTAATTAAAAACACTTTTTAAATTACAGTTGATGTATGATATTATATTAGTTTCAGGTGTACAACATAGTGCTTAGACATTTATATAATTATAAAATGATCACCCCAATAAATCTGGTACCCATCTGACATCATACATAGCTATTACATTATTATTGACTATATTCCTTATGCTGTACTACACATCTCTGTGTCTGTTTTGTAATTACCAATTTGTATATATTTTATTTTTATGTGGGTAGTTCTCTGGCCGGGAATCGAACCCAGGCAGCAGCATTGACAGCGCTGAAGCCTTAGCCACTTCACCCCCAGGGGACTCCCACCAATTTGTATTGCTTAACCCCCTCATCTTTTTCACTCATCCCCCCAACTCCCTTCCTGTCTGGCAACCATCAGTTTGTTCTCTTTATCTATGAGTCTGTCTCTGTTTTGTTTATTTTGTTCTTTAGATTTCACATGCAAGTGAAATCATGTGGGATTTGTCTTCTCTGTCTGACCACCTCCACTCAGCCCAATGCCCTCTAGGTTCATCCAAGTTGTTGTAGATGGCAAGATTTTTTTTTTTATGGCTGAGTAATATTCTATTGTATTTATGTATCACCTCTTCTTTATCTATTCGTACCCAGGAAACATTAAAAGCCCCGATGAGTCATTAAAAACTCTCCAGAATTAAATAATACTTCATCCCTCAGCTCTGCATTAGAATTATAATGTGTAGGTTAAAAGCAATGTAACATTTTACTTATATTTATAAATAATGTGAAGTAAAACATTACTCGTATAATCTAATAGTAATAGAGAATTTACTTTCATTCATTACGTCAGGTTTTATTCTCCCAGCCAGGTAAGATCCTCATTTCCAATTTGAAACCACATTATATTGGGGCATGACAAAGTTAATGTGGAAAGGCAATAGACCCTTCCGTGGCACATAACCACTATCACACTGCCAGAAAATGAAATGAGTCAGGGAAGGCATTTTTCAACAGGTTATGCTCTAGTCTCACTTTTGCTTGCAGAGTAAAAACCACTGCATGAGTGGGAAATGTATAACACTCAGACTGACTCTGGCTATTGTACATAATGCTGTACAATATGGATGTATATGTCTCTTCAACGTAGTGTTCTGGATTTTTTTGGATAAATACCCAGAAGTGGGAATACTGGGCCCTTTTTTATCTCTTGTTTTAGTCTTTGTTTTAAAATGTTTTGTTTGGTGTAAGTATTGCTACTCCAGCTTTTTTTTTTTTTTATTTTCATGAAATACCTTCTATTTCTTTATTTTCAGTTTGTGGGTGTCTTTCAATCTGCAGTGAGTCTCTTATAGGCAGCATATGTATGGGTCTTGTTTTCTTATCCATCCAGCCACCCTATGTGTTTTGACTGAAGCATTTAATCCATTTACATTTAAAGTAATTGTTGATAGATATGTACTTGTTGCCATTTTATTATTTATGTTTTTGATGCTTGTTTCTGCTTTTTAAAGAAGTCCTGTTAACATTTCTTTTAGTACTGGCTTGGTGGTAATGAATTTCTTAGGCTGTTTCTTGTTTGGGAAACTCTTCACTCCTTCAATTTTAAATTATAGCTTTGCTCTTAGTTGTAGGTCCTTGCTTTTCATCACTTTGAATATTTTGTGCCAATCCCTTTTGGCAGGCAAAGTTTCTGTTGAGAAATTAGCCTACAGTTTTATGGAAACTCCCTTGTAGATAACTAACTGCCCTTATCTTGCTACTTTTAAGACTTTCTCTTTGTCTTTAACCTTTGGCATTTTAATTATGATGTATCTTGGTGTGGGTCTCTTTGGGTTTATCTTGTTTGGGACTCTCTGTGCATCCTAGGCTTTACATCTATTTCTTTCACCAGATTAGGGAAGTTTTCCATCATTATTTCTTCAAATAGTTTTGCAATTCTATGCTATCTCTTTTATCCTTCTGGTACCCTTATGATAAGAATGTTGTTAGGCTTGATGTTTATTCCAGAGGTCCTTTAAACTATCCTCACTTGGGGAGAGTTTTTGCTGTGCTGGTTGTGTCTTTCTGCTGCCTTATCTTCCAAATTGCTGATTCAGACCTCTGTTTCATTTAACCTACTGTTGATTCCCTCTAATGTATTATTTCAGTTATTGTATTCTTTATTCTTGACTGGTTCTTTTTTATGTTGTCTATGTCCATTTTTATGTTTTCTATCTCTTTGCTGAACTTCTCACTGAGCTCATTGAACACCATTCTTATAACCAGTGTTTTGAACTCTGCATCTGAGAGATTGCTTGTCTCCATTTTGTTTAGATCTTTTTTTGGAGCTCTGTCCTGTTCTTTTATTTGGAACATGTTTTGACTCCCCATTTTGGCTTCCTCCCTATTTTTGTTTCTATGTATTAGATAGGACAACTATGTCTCTTGGTCTTAATGGAGTGGCCTTATGTAGTAGGTGTCCTGTGGAGCCAAGTGGTGCAGTTTGCTTGGCCACCTGAGTTGGGTGTTCTACGTTTGTCCCTTGTGTGGATTGTGTGTATCCCCCTGTTGTAGTTAAGTCTTAGTTGCTGTTTTCAAGTCAATGGGAGTAATTAATCCCAAGGGTGTTTGGTTGCAAATACTGGACACAACTACAGTGGAGTAGCAGTTGTGTAGGGGCTGACCCTAGGGATTAAGATTTGCATTAGCAGGGCGTTGGTGCTGGCCCAGTCTGTCCTTTTGGAGTGTTTAGTGGAGGTGGCCTGGTGGTGCTCCTGAGAGCCCTGCTGTATGCCAAGTTTAGCTGTAGCCTGTGCCCTGCTCTGGGCCACCTGGCGTGAGCCACAAAATGATCTATAGATGTCTTTCACCCGTGCTGGGCTTAAAGGTGCCTGAGAGAGGCTAAGCTGTGAACCAAGGCTGGCTACCCTTGGTCCAGGTTTAGGGCTGCTCAGCAAGAGGTACAGGGCAGGTCGAGGCCAGATGCTGCTTAGTTGGTGTTTGTGAACCTTTAAGAGGTTTTAGGAAAGTCAGCAGCATGAATCAAGACAGGTTGTTTGTATGGAAAAACCATTGGAAATGGCTTGGGTGGGCCCAAAAGTTGGGTTTGGGCTCTCAAGGAATTACCAGGGCAAATGAACAGTGTTAGCCAGTTTGATGGAAACTCAGATATTGTGGCCATCTGCACCTTCACACATGGAGAGGGAGGGTTCAACAAAGAAACAATGGCTCCTCTCAGCATTTCTTCCTGGGAGAAAGCTGCCCCTCCAGCTCTTGCCTGAAGCCAGACAGTCCAGTTCCTTCCCATATGCTCCTGAGACCTTTTGGATTGCTGCCCTGACACTGGAGCTTAGAGTGTGTGAGTCCATCAGCTAGTAAGTGTACACATAGGCCCTTTAAGAGGAACCCATGTGACCCTAGCCACCTTCCATCTCACTTAGTCACAATCTCTGCTGGTTTTCACAGCCAGAAATTAATGAGAATTTCTCTTCCTGGCCCTGGAACCTGGGCCAGGGAGCATGGTGTGGGACTGAGACGCCTTGCTACTCAGAGGGACCTGAAGGCTGCTCCTGAATTTTAACTGCCGTAGGTGGGTATGGGCAGGCTGTTCAACATCGTTGCCTTCTTACCAGTCTCTGAATGGCTTCTTCTTTATGTCCTTTGTTATAGGACTTCTGTTCAGCTAGTCTTCAGGAGATTCTTAATGATGGTTGATCTGTTAGTTAAGTTGTCATTTTGATGTGGTCATGAGAGGATGCAAGCAGAGCCTTTACCTATTTTGCCATTTTGATCTGTCAAATAGCATTCTAAAGTAAAATTTTCTTATTTGCAATGTAATATTTCTTGTTCTGGTTTTTGCTTAAAAAATGGAAATTAATATTTTATAAAATTATTAAGTGCCATAATATGTGAAATATAATGATTTTTGATAAATGAAAGTGACTTAAGCCTCATTTTCTCATATTTTCATCTTATTAGTATTTCATTTATATCATTATTTCTCAATTATGTTTCTTTAACTCTTCTGGTTGTATCAAAATTCTAATAGTATTTTGAGTCATTTTGCATCTATGTGTAGTAAAGATAAACCCTTGAGTATTCATTGTGTTCTCATTTTGTTTTCTTATAGTGTAGTTATAGCCATTAAAACCACTTGGCATTGTTTATTTTTATAAAACTAGCATTGTGGCTTACTTTTATCTATTGTCTTACATGCTTGCCTTTATGATATAATTTAAAATTTTCCTGCTCTGATGCTGGGGTAGCCACATAAATGTATGGACTACTTTTTATTAATATCAGTTTGGAAGGGAAATAGCTAAAACATCCTATGTTCTCATTTGTGTGTGTGTGTGAGTGACTTACAATAAACCTCTTCCCTATTAATTTACCACATTACTTTTGACCTTCCTTTTTGGAAATTTATATGGTTGGTTCCTACAACCTCTGGAACAGATCTGTCACTCTTAGTAAAAAGAGTTAGTATTCGCAGGGTCGCCTTTCCTGTAGAAGCATTTGTCCTATGATAATTCAACCTGCTGATTTCAAACTGTGTCAGGTGATAGAGAAGATTAGGCTGTTGAATCTGAGCAAACTAGCACACATTGTAAATACAGATAAAGATCTCAGGGTCAGATTGCTTAATTTTAAAATCTATATGCCATATATTATTTGTGTGATTCTGGACAAGTTGATTAACTTCCATTTGCTTTAGTATCGTACGTAAAATGGAGGGAGAAATTTTACTTATCTCTCTGTGTGTGTGTGTGTGTGTGTGTGTGTGTGTGATTAAATTAACAATATTAAAATAAGGGAGTAGAATGAATTTGCTTAGTATATTATTTAGTACTTGGGTGCCACTCAGTAAATACTACTAATTGCTATCGTTATGTTCAAAATCAGAAATGATGCAGAATTCTTAGTTTAACTTGTTTTGAAAAACTAACAATTAACATATGTAATATATATCCATTTCCTTATTCTAACTCTCTGAAACTATTAAGGATGGATGCTTATGTGAAATTACAATGAAATTTTATTAATTAGTACCAGAAATTAGTTTCAGCAGGTTTTTAATTGACAAGTGCTATTTAGCATGACTAGAATGAATTGAAAATTGTATTTATTTCTGCCAGTTTGGAGGGATTACATTCAAAATTCATAGTTTTTAAAATTAACTTTGCCAGCCAGCCAGAGAGGAATTCACCGAATTTTTTATTTTAAATACTATAAAATGTCATAAAATACTAATAATGGTAAGGGATTTTTCTGTAACCCGGTAAGCCATGGTCATTTAATTAAGTTTCCTCTGAAATGATCCATGACCTGAAAGTACTATTCAGTGTTAAGAATATCTCTCTTAGATACTATTTTATCAACAGCTATATGTTTAGCTACTAATTGACTTAGGCCTTTTTTTGTTTTGTTACACTATATTTTTAAAAGCATTTTCCCATGGCTTAATCATTTTATAAACTATCACCAGTAAAGCATTACATTGGCCTACAATGACTGACAAAAGAAGTTAATTATTTTGACTTATTGTTAATGAGAAGCAAGGACTGCAGACTAATACTACATATCTAGAGGAAAAGAGACTATATAAATCAATTTTTAAAAACAGGATGAATAAGAGTGATTAACATTTCATTGTAAAGCAAACTGCAATAAAATTATTTTAAATCAGAATAACTTTAAATTAGAAAGCTTGATTTAAATTTGCAATATGTTTTCTCCCAAATGATATTGTAGGAATTAGGCATACTTTTGGTTGCAAATAGTAAAAAATCCAACCAGCAGCTTCAACAGGTTTATTTTTCATCTGTAACAAGATGTTTAGAGGCAGGCATTCAGGCTCGTCCAGCTGCTCAAGGATGTAATCAAAGACCAGACTTTTCCTGCCTTCCTGCTTTGCTGTCTTTGACATTTGTCTTTCCTGCTATTATAGTTGTTATGA
This sequence comes from Lyroderma lyra, assembly GCA_004026885.1. Taxonomy (NCBI): domain Eukaryota; kingdom Metazoa; phylum Chordata; class Mammalia; order Chiroptera; family Megadermatidae; genus Lyroderma; species Lyroderma lyra. The sequence continues at coordinate 107,587 of PVJL010003155.1, forward strand.
CACTGCTGAACCTTCAGGCATCATTTCAGAGTTACAAGCAGAAAGAAGAGGGAAGAAGGCCAATGCAGTGTTCTCCTAGAGTAGCCTTGGTGTTGCATTCGGGAAAGGACATTTACTAGTAAATTCTCTCTCTTTTGCATTCGTCAGAACCTCCTCCTACTCCCTTCCCCCTCCTGGAAGAGTTTTAAGAATTGAGTATTTTTAACTCCTAATTCCTTGGATTAAATACTTGTTTTTTTGTAAGAATAATGGAATGGGGGAATGGATAATCTCAGAAAAAAGAAATTCTTGTTTAGCCAAGTTTTAAATGTTATCTCAATTACTTTTAAATGAAATTTCTCCTACTTAATAATTTTAAAATACAAATAATCAAATGGAAGAATCTTATTTTTTTTTTGTAAAAGCTAATATAAAATAAGAAATAACTAATGGTAGAGGAGTGTTAAAATTATTCGGTCTAATGATTTGGTTTTTATCCAAATAACCAAACCTACATTGCTTTTTTAATATGAAATAAAGCTGAGGTAAAAGAAAATAAAGCAGCATAGTTTTTTTTTTTCTTTCACTGCCTCATTACTTTTGCAACTATAAATGTTAAAGTCCATAAAAATATTGTAGAAATATCCAGTTTTATTTTATGCTTAAATATGCATTCATACAAAGAGCTTTTTCTCCTAAACGTATTGTAGTTAGAATCTCATCATAGATTAAAAATATTCTTCCCAGTAGATGGTTCTTTGCAATATAGTGTTAAATCACACCCTCCAATAAGCTACAATTGTTCCCTACTTAAGATGTAGTACAACAAGTCTACCAACACTTGAAATCACATTTAAACATTAATTTAGCAAAATTGTTTTCTGAAAAGAGAAAAGCATGGAATTCATCTAAACTCTGTGAGGTGATTCACGTAATAATAGAAAGATGTGAAATAAAGAAGTACTCTTTAGAGAAAGGTTTGATTAAATGTCCCTGAGAATTTGAGGTCAAGGCAGCCTTTTCAGATGAAGTGTCACTTCACTAGGATTTTGCAAGATGAATAGAATTTTACCTGTCACCAAGAGCAAAGGCTTGAAAGACTAATGTAGTGTGGTATGATTTGGGAAAAGTTATGTGCCTTTGTAGTTGGGACACAATATAAGAGATGGGATTGCCAGGTCATGAAAATATTCAGATAGCTTCTTTGGGATTCACAGAATTCTCAATAGTTTTGAATATTCACATTTATTAGTTAAACATTTTTATATAAAAATTACTAACATCTGTTGCCTTTTTTTTTTTTTTTGCCAAAGAACTCATGCTAGTTTACTTGTTTTTATGGATGAGATAATTTACCAAGTTAACTCAAGGAAAATCTTTTTTCTAAAATGTGTATGTTATATACATACTTGAGTTGCCCTAAATAAGCCAGATAACTTCTTTGGTATCTTTTTAATATAGTAATTTTTGTTTATAAAGTTAATGATTGTATTTATGTATTACTATCTTATACAGTTGTCATATGAAATTACCTTTTCAAATAGGTGACAGACGAACAGATACTGCTCTGAAAGAAAGAAAAGAAAGATTTTGTCTATCACTACTTGTTCAAATAAAATAATTTGATCTTTTTTTTTTTTTTTTTAGTAGAGGGGATTCTTGGGTCAGTCCAGGCATTCTCATGTAAATTTTTTTCTAAGTGAATGAAAATGGTAATTACTTTTAGTGGATCTTTGTGTGGCAAAAACATCATTATAAAGCTTTACTGTGAGTAATGCTAGTACAGTTATTATAGCAGATTGATTATAATGTGCTGGGAAAGATACTAAACACGTTAAAATACACTTTTTGTTTACTTACAACCTTCCCATGATCTAAGCATTATTTTCTCATACCTGCAAATGATGAAATAATCTGAGAGCTACTTGCTTTGTGTATGTGATAGTATTCATTTAAACCTTGTAAGATAAGTCAAGATATCTACCTGGTAAGTTAAAAAGTGCTAGTAGTACAATTTATTCATTTTTTCTGCCATTATGAAACTGTTTGTATAGGTACAGCTTGGCAGCTTGGTAGGAGGTGTTTTGCTCCCTGTCTGACTCTGCATATTTTTGTATTTCAAATTTCTAAATGTCCTAGATATCCCAGGACAATTTTGTTCCTATAAAATTTGAAACTGTTTCCTAATTAGCATAGAATTTTGGGGGTTTTCTATTTTCAACCCTCACTTCTCTTTTTCATGGCAGTTCATGCTTTTCTTACCGATGGGCATTTAGATAAATGAAAGACCATTGCAGATTTCAGTGGACTCTTTAGAAACATAACATCTTACAGGGTCATATTTTGGAACAGGATTAAAGAGATTTGTGGCTGTAATCATTTTTTTCCCTTTGTATCACCACTTGGTTTGAAGATTTTTCCTGGACAAAATGCCAGGCTGGCATCCCAAGTAGCTCATTAGCTACTCGTTTCTGCCTTCATTGCGTGTTTCACTAACCACCCATCAAAATTCAAAGTGTAGCTCTGGGCCTGCTACAAACAATCTGGCAAGATATCATTCAAAAGCATGTATTATTTGCAGGTCATTTGAAAGTACCAGGGATTAATCAAGGATGAAAAAAATGAAATACATTTAGCATTTTTCAGTGATTTACTTTTAAAGTGGAAAATAAATAGATGTTTAGTGCATTTCTAGGAAACAGCCAAGTCTACCCAGGATAATGCAAGAAAAAGCAAACAAATAAAAACTGTAGCATCGAGTTTTGGTTTCACCTCTTGGTATGTATACATTTTGTTTTTCAAAATCTACTTTCCTTTGTACAGACTTGGAGATTAAATCAGCCAGTTTACTTATGGTAAGAACCAATGTTGAATATTGAAACAGATTCTATCTCTAGCAGATTCTTCTTTTAATTACAAAATTGAATTATTTTAATTACTGTATTTGAATTGGCTAGCCACCCTTACACTTAATTTGAAAGTGTTGTTTTTTTACTTTATATTAATTATAAATTTAAATTTAAAATACATAATTGTTTTACCTTCTGCAAATTTGATCTCTAGAGTTTTGATTTTCACTGAGATATAATACACATTTCGGTCAAAGGTCAGCTTTCTTTCCATGTTGTTTTGAAGAGAAAAATGCTTTGTTTTTTCCTCTTGGAAAAAAGAGTAAAATAAAAAATCAATTTATCCTGCTATTTGCATCATTTTTATTTTAAGTTGAGGCTGTCTTATGGATTGAGGAAGAAGCCTGACTCAGTGATATGCACCTGTGTTGTCTCAGGTGAATGCTTTTATTATAAGAGTTACGTGAAAATGTCCTTGTTGCCTTAGATTTTAAGGCTGAAGCTTCAAAGCTGAAATTGCTACGTGATAAGGGCCTCACATGATAAAGTGCTAGATATGTTCATGTAGGACTTTCAAATACACAGCAAAAGTGGTTCAGTGACTCCTAACTAGGCTGATGAGACGTACCATTTTAATCCGTACTGTCCCATTTCAAATGGTACGTATGGTCAGCCTACTGACAACTTGCATTTAGCCCAGTAGACTAGACTGACTATACATACCATTTGAAATGGGACAGTACCGTTGTTTTCTGTGCCATTTCAAATGGTATGTCTGGTTAGCCTGGATAGTAGTACCGTTGTTTTCTGTCCTGTTTAAAATGGTATGTCTGGTCAGCCTACTACTAACTCTCACTGCCAACTTCCATTTGCAAGGATATTATTGAGATGTAGAGCATGTGAGTGTATTGATGAGTCTGTTGTCCTGGGGCATTTCTCCATCCTATTTCATAGACGATTGAGAGGAGAAATCTTAGAATCTTTACGAGAAGTTGACGTATTATTTTTTCTTTTGTAGTTTGGTGAATCTAAGTAAATATAGTTAATGTCAGGAGAAGATCCAAGTTTATGGGGCCTAAAGCTTATGTAGCATGGGGTTTGGTTACATTACATTTTACATTAAATTTGCAAATTTTATAAACTAGATGACTATATGAATATATTGCTAAGTCCCTTTACAGAGATTTGGAAGGAGCCCATTTGGAAGCAATCTATCCTGAGCTTAAACTTTATTATTGTTATAAATAACCCATCTCCAATATAAACTAATATTTGCTTCATACTTGCAGATTTTATGAAAATTCATGGATATTTACTAGAAGTGCTTGAGATGACAGAATTCTGCAGGACTGAGTGCATCTAATGCATGCAATGCCATGTGATTTGCTTGGCAAGTATGCCTTAGTTTGCCATAAGCTAACTATATACCAGAGGAAGTAGCTGAGCTTCACCTGTCCTGAATGGAATTCTGCCTAAGAGGGCTGATTGCTGGAGGGGAGGTCACCTTAACTTTCAGAAAATCTAGGATGATTCCCTACAGTGAGGATCTGAGAAAGAAGTCATTACGATCCACCACAGAGAGAGTGAATTAGTAAAATACTAAGGATAAGAAATTATGAGGTCCCTCAGAACACACACACACACACACACACTCACACACACACACACACACACACATATCCTATAAAAGAACCAGCTACTAATGATTGCCAGGACGGAGAGCAAGACAGCTAGCTTGTGTTAAATAAGATAGAACTAGAGAGGTATCAGTATTTTACCTTTCTACCTCTAATCCCTGTACTCACAGCCCTTTCCATTTTATAGAACCAACAAATGAAAGAGGGTGAGGGAGGAGATGGGGAGAGTGAAATATCAGACCCTGATAGGAAGTGAAAAAGAATTAAATTTGAGACTGAAGTTTGATTTTAGACAAGACTGAATAATTTAGTAGTACAAGAGAATTGTAATCATTGGTGAAGGGACTGTTCTGTACCTGAAAGTTACCTGAAAGTTGAGATGTTTTCATGCATTGAAGAATGAAGATCCAACAGAGCAAATTAAATGGCAGAAAACAGAGGAAAAAGAAGCCAGTTTTCCTCTCCACATGAAGTTCATGCTGCTCAATAAACAAGTTCCATTTATGGTTAGTCAAGTAGTAGTGGCAACTTCAGCTTGCCAGACTTTGTACTCCCGTTGGGGGCTGTCACCTGGTCACTGGAATGAGTATCTCAATCTGTGTTCCTGTTGACATAAACCACTCGAGATTGCAAGTCAATCAGCATTACCATGAATAGGTTTAATTGTGTGGCAACTTTTCTCCAAACATGAAGGAAAACACTGGAAATATGCTTAGGAAAATTTCATATTATTTTCTTTTTAACTGGGATGTAGTTCATTAAGTTTGAATTGTTGATGTTGATACAAAATGTTTTTGAATATTGAGAAGTCCAATTTGAAAATGAAACTAAGAGTATACAGACATGTTGCCAATTGTTCTGAAAACTTAGCTTTTCCTTAATATTATCCTAGGTGGTTTCATTCAATTATCTTAATATTTATTTTCTCTAGAATAGTCAAAATTCCCAAAGAAAGTCATCATTTGTATTTTTCACTCTTTTCCCTTGATAATATCTTTTAGGAGAAGCAGCAGAGAATTGAGAAATTTCTGTTTTGAGTGACAGGCCTTGGATTGTTTCATACAAAGCTGTTATGGCTTGCCTTAAGCAGTTTATTATAAATGACATTCCTCTAATTTGATGCAATAAAATAGGTAGTAAATTCAGTTTTGAATTTTGAGTTATAATTCTTCACTTGTAAAAAAAGACTACTGTGTTTCTATTAATGGCCTAGGGCAGCGTGTATAATTTATTGTGGCACTCCTTACTTTTTAGAAACTTGCAGCATCTTTGAATCTTTCTTGGAGCTTCTGTTTCCTGTGTTCCTTTGTCTTTCTCTCTTGTTGCTGTCTGGAAAGTATTCAATCATGTACTATGAAATATAGAGGCATTTATGGCTGGAGTTTTTCCAGACAGCCCACATAGACAGTTTTCCTGAATTTGTATGGTATAATAAATCATACATTTAATTATTGCATCTCTTGATACAGGTCATTTGAATGGCCAGAGCCTGAGCCTATTTCAAAGAGACCAAGATTCTTGACATCCCATCTATTTTTTTAATTTACTTCCATGATAACCTTTATTATTTTTTTAATTTTTATTGTTAGACTTGTTGGGGTGACATCTGTTAGCAAGGATTACTTCCCATCTTGCCTTTTAAAGTGGAAGAAGGTGACAGGTTCTCAGAAGTCCTATAGAAAACCAACAAAACAAGACAAAAAGATTGAAAAATAGGATTCTATCTGTGGCCACCCTGGTTTAACTTATTTTAGTACTATTTATCAACCCTGAGGGCTTACAATTTGTATATTTAATGAAGCAATAAAAATTATAAAGAGTAATGAGTATGAGGAGAACAGAACAGACTCTTACTCTTGACATTATATATGTGAAAGAAAAAAAAACTTGCATGTAGGCAAAGATGGAGTAACAGGGAGGAGATATACTCCCCCACCTGAAATGTTGCACAAACACAACAAGCTATATACAACCATAATTTTCAGGACATTGGATATTAGACAAGGAAGGGCAGCGATCCCTGAGAGACTTAAAACAGAAAAAGGTGTGTCCTAGGACTCCCCCTGCTTACTTCTTGTATAGCATCCTGATTGTGGTACAGAGGTGGGGGGACCCCAGGTGGGACTTGGAGCTTTCCCTAAATTGAGCAGCAGAGCTGGAAACCCAGAGAGGTCCAAGGAGTTAGAGTTCAGAGGGCAGAACACAGACGAGAAAGCTGTACTGAGAAAGAACTCTGGAGATCTACAGAGGTCTGTAGTCTTTAGCTCAAGAAGAAACTGCCCAAGGCTAGAGAGAGAGAGAAAACACATACACACACACACACACACACACACACACACACACACACACACACATTCAAAAGGATTAGAGGGAACAGCAGCTGGAAATCACAAAATACCAGGAAGAATTCTTGTTCATATCACCACAGGCAAACCTTGTAATTCATGTGGCACCAGGTAGAATATTCTGTATTGGGAAGAATGCACAAAAATGTATACAGCAGCATTCTAAGGCTGATACTCCAAGATATAATCTGCCATATGTGCTTTGAAAACTGTGATCTTTCTGCCTTTAGTTTGCTATTTTGGAAATAATTCAGTATTTTCATTTGTGTTTGGCAACTGACTAAAGTGCCATTGTGTTATACAGGCATGTACATATATGAGTTTTCTTATCTGTAAATAGAAATGAGAAGTAGTGAGGTGTGGAAATGGAAAAGGTAGGCTGATGGTAAGAAAATCTCCCTATCAGTTTGCCTTAGAATGTAGTGATATAAAGGTGGACACTAATTGTTTCCGGAGTGAAGTAGAAGTTGAAGTTGAAAAGATATTCACCTATGGTACTCCTTTTATTAATTTTTCTCTTTGGATATTCTCTTGTTTGTTTTTACTTTTATAATAAGAGAAAGGGAGATATACAATATTTATTCGAGCCTCTTTCATTAACATTGTTGTCCTTAGTGGCTTACAGCTCATTAAAACACAGTCCTTACTACTGATTTTATTTTGCTCTGAAACACGGAATAAGCCAAAACCAGCCTGGGTTACATTCATGCTGCTTCTCACCTAAAACACTAATGGAAGTTGATATCCTTCTCTTATCTTTGAAAATAAAGCAGATAACTACTAGTTTTCTCTCATTTTACTTGTCATTTCTTTAAGATCTAGTATTCTGATATTGGGGAGCTGAATAAAACTTTATAATCTAGTTTTCTTAGCCAATTTAAATCTTTCGTATACAAAAACTAAACAATTTGCACATCATAGATTTTATCTTCATTATAAACTATCATTTATTTTTGGCATTTGTGGTTAAATCATCCTATTTCCCAAACAAAGCAAAGGAAACCAAACAGCTACTCTTACCATTATGAAGTTTAATTATAATAGAGAACCCTCAGAGATTACCATTTTGATAACCAGTGTGTTGGATTCAGTTTATTTATTTTTATTTTTACTTTTTTTAAATTCATTTTTATTGGTAGACTTATTGGGGTAACATCTGTTAGTAAGGATTACATAGGTTTCAGGCATACAATTCTACAGTGTATTGTCAACTTGTTGTATAATCAGTTCACCACCCAGTGTGACTTCTCTGTCCATCACCTTATATTTAGCTTCCCCCCCTCCTCTCCCACCCCCTCCCCTATCTCCCCTCCCTAACCCACTCATTCCCAAATAAACATTGAAATATTGATTGTGTCCTTGGGTTATTTGTTTGTTCATTTCTTTTCTCTTTGTTGCTTTCAGTTTTATATTCCGCATATGAGTGAAGTCATAGTTCCTTGTTTTTTCTGTCTGGCTTATCTCACTAAGCATGATGATCTCCAGGTCCATCCATTTTGTTGCAAATGGCAATATTTCATCTTTTCTTACAGCTGAGTAATATTCCATTGTGTATGTGTACCACAGTTTCTTTAACCCAGTCATCTGTCACAGGGCACTTTGGTTGTTTCCATGTTTTGGCCACTGTGAACAGAGCTGCAGTGAACATTGGGGTACATAAGTCTTTGCGGACAAAGGTTTTCAAGTCTTTTGGGTAGATCCCCAGAAGGGGGATTGCTGGATCACATGGTAACTCCATTCCCAATTTTCTGAGGAACCTCCACACTGCCTTCCATAGTGGTTGTACCAGTTTGCACTCCCACCAGCAGTGTACCAGAGTTCCTTTTTCTCCACATCCTCTCCAGCACTTGTTATTCCTGGTCTTGTTGATAACAGCTGTTCTAACAAGTGTGAGGTGGTATCTTATTGTGGTTTTGATTTGCATTTCCCTGATAGCTAATGAGGATGACCATTTTTTCATATGTCTGCTGGGCATTTGTATTTCTTCGTGGGAGAAGTGTCTGTTTAGTTCTTCTGCCCACTTTTTAATTGGGTTGTTTGTTTTTTTGTTGTTGAGTCTTATTAGTTCTTTATCTATTTTAGATATTAGACCCTTATCTGATGCGTTATTTGCAAATATTTTCTTCCTTTCAGTTGGCTGTCTCTTTGACTTGTTGATGGTTTCTTTTGCTGTGCAGAAGCTTTTTAGTTTGATATAATCCCATTCATTTATTTGTGCTTTTACTTCCCTTGCCTTTGAGGTCAGGTTCATGAAGTCTTCCTTGAGTCTATAAGTATAGTACCAATGTTTTCTTCTATACAGTTTATTGTTGCAGGTCTGATATGAAGGTCTTTAATCCATTTCGAGTTAATTTTTGTATATGGAGAGAGTTCATAGCTCAAGTTCATTCTTTTGCATATGTTTTTCCAGTATTCCCAACACCGCCTACTAAAGAGGCTGTCTTTTCCCCATTGTATATTTTTTGCTCCTTTATCGAAAATTATTTGTCCATAAATTTGTGGGTTTATTTCTGGGTTTTCAGTTCTATTCCATTGGTCTATATTTCTGTTCTTCTGCCAGTACCAAGCTGTTTTGACTATTGATGCTTTGTAATATAAATAGAAGTCAGGAAGTATATGCCCCCAGCTTTATTCTTTTTATGTAGTATTGCTTTGGCAAGTCGAGGTCTTTTATGGTTCCATATAAAACTAATAATTCTTTTATCTATTTCACAAAAGTATGATTGTGGGATTTTGATGGGTATTGCATTAAATCTGTAGATTGCTTTGGGCAGAATGGCCGTTTTAACAATGTTAAGTCTTCCTATCCATGAACAGGGGATATTTTTCCACCTCTTAAAGTCTGTTTCAATTTCTTTCAAAAGCGTCTTATAGTTTTTCCTGTATAAGTCTGTCACGTTCTTTGTTAAGTTAATTCCCAGGTATTTCATTCCTTTTGTTGTGATAGCAAAGGGAATGGACTCCCTCATTTCTTTTGCTGTGGATTCGTTGTTTGTATATAGGAATGCTGTTGATTTTTTTACATTGATTTTGTATCCTGTGACTCTACTATATTTGTTTATTGTTTCTAATAGTTTCCTGGTGGAATCTTTGGAATTTTTTTATATAAAGGATCATATTATCTGCAAATAGTGACAATTTGACCTCTTCTTTCCCAATTTGGATACCTTTGATTCCTTTCTCTTGCCTGATTGCTGTGGCTAGAACTTCCAGTACTATATTAAATAGCAGTGGTGACAGGGGGCATCCCTGTCTTGTTTCTGATTTTAGGGGAATAGGCTTCAACTTTAACCTATTCAGTATGATGTTAGCCGAGGGCTTGTCATATATGGCCTTTATTATGTTGAGATACTTTCCTTCTATACCTATTTTATTTAGTGTTTTGATCACAAATGGATGCTGTATCTTGTCAAAAGCTTTTTCTGCATCAATTGAAATGACCATATGGTCTTTATCTTTGATTTTGTTTATGTGGCATATCACATTGATTGATTTTCATATGGTGAACCATCTTTGTGCTCCTGGGATGAATCCCACTTGATCTTGATGTATGATCTTTTTGATGCATTGTTGTATTCTGTTTGCTAATATTTTGTTTAGAATTTTTGCATCTGTGTTCATCGGAGATATTGGTCTATAGTTTTCTTTCTTTGTGTTGTCTTTGCCAGGCTTTGGTATTAGAGTAATGTTGGCCTCATAGAACGAGTTAGGAAGTATTGCTTCCTCTTCACTTTTTTGGAAGAGTCTGAGGAGGATAGGCGTTAATTCTTCTTTGAATGCTTGGGAGAACTCATTGGTGAAACCATCTGGATAGTCGTTTTAATCTCTTCACTATCAATTGGTCTATTTAGATTATCCAGTCTTTCTTTGTTCAATCTAGGTAGGCTATAAGTTTCTAAAAACTTGTCCTTTTCTTCTAGGTTGTTAAATTTAGTGGCATAAAGTTCTTCATAATATTTTCTTATAATCCTTTGTATTTCTGTGGTATCAGTGGTAATTTCTCCCCTTTCATTTCTAATTTTGGATATTTGTGTCCTTTCCTTTTGTCCTATGATTAGTCTAGCCAGGGGTTTGTCAATTTTGTTGACTTTCTCAAAGAACCAGCTCTTCGTAATATTAATTTTTTCTATTGTCCTTCTGTTCTCTAATTGGTTGAGCTCTGCTTTAATTTTTATTATTTCTTTCCTTCTGCTGACTTTGGGTTTTGTCTGCTCTTCTTTTTCTAGTTCTTTAAGATGGGATGTTAAGATGGTTACTTGTGATTCTTCTTATTTCTTAAGATAGGCCTGTAGTAATATAAATTTCCCTCTTACTACTGCTTTCGCTGTGTCCCAATAATTCTGATATGTTGTATTTTCATTGTCATTAGTTTCTATGTATTTTTAAATCTCATCTTTTATTTGTTCTTTTATCCAGTCCTTTTTTAATAAGCTGTTGTTTAATCTCCATGTATATGTGTTTCTCTCTGCTTTCCTTTTACAGTTGATCTCCACTTTCAAAGCCTTGTTATCTGAGAATACACTTGGTATGATTTCGATCTTCTTGAATTTGCTGAGGCTACTTTTGTGTCCCAGCATATGGTCTATCCTTGAGAATGTTCCATGTACACTAGAAAAGAAGGAATAGTCTCTTTTTGCTGGATGAAGTGTCCTGTAAATGTCAATTATGTCCAGTTGCTGTAATGTGTCATTTAGAGCTGATGTTTCCTTATTTTTTTCTGTTTGGATGATCTGTCCATGGCTGTTAGCGGGGTGTTTAAGTCTCCTACTAGGATTGTGTGTTCATCAGTTTCTCCTTTCAAATCTGTTAGTAGTTTCTTTGTATATTTTGGTGCATCCTGGTTGGGAGCATATATATATATTAATTAGTGTCAAGTCTTCTTGTTGTTGTATTGTGACTTTTATCATTATGTAATGTCCATCTTTGTCTTTTACTATCTTTTTTAAACTGAAGTTTATTTCATTAGATATCAGTATGGCAATTCCTGCTTTTCTCTGGTTACCATTTGCTTGAAGTATTATTTCCCATCCTTTCACTCTGAGTCTGTGTTTGTCCTTCTGGCTGAGGTGTGTTTCTTGGAGACAGCATATGGATGGGTTCTGTTTTTTAATCCAGTCTGCTACTCTGTGTCTTTTTATTGGTGAGTTCAGTCCATTAACATTTAGAGTGATGATCGATATGTGAGGATTTCTTGTGGCCATTACTTATTTCTTTGTTTGTTTTTGTTTTATTTTTGTTTCTTTCTTGTTGCCTCAACTTTATTCCATTTTTCCTGATGTTTTGTTTCAGGTCGAAGAGCCTCCTTCAGTATTTCTCGGAGTGCTGGCCTTGTGCTGGCAAATTCCCTCAACTTCTGTATGTCTGAAAAGGTCTTTATTCCACCTTCGCATCTTAAAGATAATTTTGCTGGATAATTTATTCTTGGCTGTAAGTTCTTCTCTTTTAAATTTTTGAATATTGGATTCCACTCCCTCCTGGCTTGCAGAGTTTCTGCTGAGAAATCTGATACCAGTCTGATGGGTTTTACTCTAAGGTTATAGTTCTTTTTTCCCTGGCTGCCTTGAGAATTGTCTCTTTGTCTTTAGTTTCGGACATCTTTAGTACCATGTGTCTTGGAGAAGATCTGTTAGGTTCCAGGTATCTAGGGGACCTGTTTTCTTCTTGAACTTGGGGTTCCAGATCTTTCCATAGGTTTGGAAAGTTCTCATCTACTATTTGTTTGAGTATGTTCTCTGTAGAGTGCTCTACCCCTTCTTCCCTTCCTATTGTCCTGATGTTGCTTTGTCTCATGGAGTCAGATAGTTCTTGTAGAGTTCTTTCAATCCTTTTGGTTCTGTATTCCCTCTCTTCCTCTTTCTTAGCTGTTTCCATATTCTGATCTTCGATATCACTAATTCTTTCCTCCATCTGGTTAGCCCTGTTTCCTATGGCAGTTATTTTGTTTCTCACTTCTTTTATTGTATTATTTATCTCTCGCATTTCCATCTCAATCTTACTTATGTTTTGAATTGCTTTGTTAAATTGTTCCTTTTATTCATGAAGTTCCTTTTTTATGTCATTCATGTCCTTTTTTATGTTGTTTATGTCAGCCATGGTGCTCTGCCAGTATGTTTTCATTTCTCTCGCAGCCTTTGGAATGGCTACCTTAAAATCTCTGTCACTTAATTCGGAAACTTCTAGGTCTAAGAAGCTGTCTTGATAAATTTCCTGTTCTTTCTGAGGAGTTTTAGCTTTTAAGGAATTCATTCTGTCTGCTGGGTTCTTCCTCTTTGACATGAGGGCGTTATGTTCATTAGTGCCCAGGAGCCCAGATTGGTACTTTTGTGGTGTCTTGCTGTAGGGCAGACACGAGGTGGTACTAGGGGGACAAGTTTTGGGAGAGAGAGGGGTTGGTTATTTCTTATTTCTGGTCTCCTGCTACATTTGGAGGTGGTGCGCATCTATCATGGTCCCTCCACTTCCTGTAGTTAGTTAGTTGTTTGGGAAGTTTGTAGGAAGGGGGAGAGGCCAACAAAGGCACACTGTGGCCCTCCACCTTCTGCCCTATGCTGGGGAAGGTGGGTGATGTGGGCCAAGGCTGCTCCTGCTGGCTGGGGTGAGTGCTATCAAATCCGCCTTTCTTCCCGGGCCTGCTTCCGTGGCCAAATGTTGGGGCAGAGTCTGCGGGCTCACACTGCTTTTAGGACCCAGGGGCGTGCAAGCCGGTGTGCACACAAGTCCAAAGCTGTGGGTCTGACCCTGTGGTATGAAGGCAGCCTGCCCGCCTCCGTAGCAGGCCTGGAATGGGAGCCGCAGCCCTGGCAGGAGCTGCGCACGCTGCGCCAGCAACTGGCCCACCTCCGCAGTGGGTCAGAACGGGGAGCCGCAGCCCTGTGTAGGGGCTATGCACTGCCCACATGGCAGCCGGTCCGCCTCCGCAGCAGGCTGGGACCAGGAACCATAGCCCTGTGCAGGAGCCACGTGCGCATGCGCTGTGGGTCCCAAGGGAGCCTAGAGCCAAGATGTCGTCTCTGCAGTTCAGAGTCCTTGCTCAGCCTTGCTACCACTCAAGAGTTCCAGAGGCTGGCTCCCAAGGTCTGTCCCCAACTCACTGCTCCAAATACCAGCTCCCCAGCCCAGCTCCCCAACGGACTCCCACTGTTTGCCACTTTGCTAGGGCTTTTCCTCTTGTTGCCTCCTGGCTTCTCCCCTCCCATGCACTGCAGTTAGCCGTGATCGGGTCCTGTTGCGATCCATCTTTGCTCCCTCCCCTCTCTCCCGCTCGCCCCTTTCTCTCCAAACCTTAGGTGTTTACTTGCGATGCGTGGATGTCTCAGCTGCCGTTTTTTGTCACCCAAGGTCCTCTTTCTTGGCTCCTGGGTGGCCGTTCAATTGTGTTTTCTGGGAGAGGCTTTAGGGACCTCCTCTCCAGTCGCCATTTTGTCCTCCTCCTTGGATTCAGTTTATTGAGGTATATGGCATCCATAGTTTATAAATAATGCTTGAATTTTTTTTAACCAACTCTTATACAACTTGGATAATTTTAATAGAGATATGGATTTTTAATTTTTCTCTTGAAAAATGCAGTTTGATGACACCAGGCTTGCTTTGTAGTTGAATAGCATCCGTTCCCTGTACCTGGGGCATTATCTCTCCAGGTTCCCACAGTCCTCACACAGAGACCTTCTCTCATTTGTGTTACCTGTTTGGCACACTGTTTGACTTTGCAACTTCTCCTTTATGAACTAGAGCTACATTCAGCAAGCATATCTTTGTATTCAACCTGGTTGTAAAACAGCTGGAGACTCTAAAATCTTAAAAGCCAAATTGCTTCTCAAACTCCAAATTCAACAATTCTCTAATTTACTCAATGATATCTCTGTTTCTGGACCATAAGTTCCCCATGTAATGGCATTAATTATAGATGGTTTTTCATTTTTAATGCTATGTGCAATCTTTGAGTTATTAGCTTTCATTATTAGATATTTGTCAATGTATTATTAAAACAGAGGTAGAGATTTCCTTATTGTTTTTCTTCAATTCTGCAGTGTCATTGGAAATTATTTTTAGTAATGGCGTCTGTTATTGTTTTCTTGATTGATCATATGTTCCCTGTTGTTGCCAATGATTAAAAAAATACCTTCTGGTCTCTTGGAAACTAGTTCAATACAGATTTTACCTCCCATTCCACAAACCAATATGTTCATTTTTGTTAATAGAATTTTAGTAGTATAACTATTTAATGGAAGCCATTCTTCATTAAGGAGGGTGCTTTTGTTTTCTCCTTAATACTTTGTTGCCATTGTGGTGACTGATGTTTTTTTTTGAGAGAAATTATAGAACTCTGATGTCACGCCCTAGATGAGACTTTCCAATTTTAGCATCTGTCCTTTTGGCACATTTCCTGGTGTTGACAATTGGGTAAAAAGACACCCTTGGGTTTTATGAAGTCCTCCTGCTACAGATGGCGGGTTTTTGCTTTTAAAGAGTCAGTTTTAACATTGACTTTTTAAACTCCTTTTCCTATATTTTTTGGTGAAAATTTAACATAGTAAAAAAAATGACAAGTTTCTCAAATAAAATCCATATAAAATCATTTTACTGTGACACATGATGTGAATTAAAACCACAAGTTTTATACTGGCAGAACTGATGAGTTCTGGCTCCACATTCTGTTATATGGAAAATAATACAAATTGCAAATAAGACAAAGACAAAGCTCTTCAGCAATTTTCCTTGAGCTTTTATATTAAGTACTAAAATGTCTGTTTTACTCATATAATGCATTTTTCCAGAGAATCTGGTAACTGATATTTATATTGAGAAGATTATTTTATCTGTGTCTCTGGGCAGTACTACATAACTACATTCTGAGAAACACAGCTTTAAATAATCTTTGAAAATATTGTTTGAGTAATTACCATGTCTTTATAGTAAGTGTTTTCATATATGATTTAAATCTCTCATTACCTTGTGAGGTAGAAACTGTCATCACATTTTACAGATGACTGTAAGAGAGGTTAAGTAATTTCTGCAAAGACACAAAGCTAACTAAAGGTACATCTGAAATAAGAACCCTTACAGTGTGATTCCAGGCCACATGCTGGTAACCATATGATAATTTGCTTGATTATCAGGATATACTATTATACAAAGCTTTTTTGTGCTACATTTCCCTGATAAGTTTAATTTAAACTATCTTACAGAGTTATAAAAAATTTTGTTTATTATAGCTTTGCTATATGATTTTCCAGTGTTGTATTTTAAGGAAATTTTTGCTCCTTTTTAGCTCTCGAGACTGTTTTTTGGAGGTCAGGGAGAAGCTTCCTTAAATGGGTGACAACAAAATATTTGTAATAAAAATGATTAGAATTGGATTGTTTTATTGGTATTGGAAAGGGAAATGGTCATTTCTTTATTCAAATCTATTAGCGGAAGTAGGTAGAATTGAATGAAAATTTGAATAAAATATTTACAATATCTATATGGACAATCGTAGCTGAAAAGAAAACTGAGTTTTTACTTGAGGTTTGAAATGGCAAGTGAAACATGTGAGTTTAGCTTCCCTCCTTCCCCCAATGTCATTGAAGTTCTTCCCTTTAGAGAAGGCAATATGATATGCAGGAATACTTGAAGACAGTCTGCTAAAGGATTGGTTCGCTTGGGCTCCTCTGCTGGTCTCAGTGTTTGTAACCCTGAGAAACATGGGAGAAGAGTTGTTTAGCATAAGTGAGAATTTTCTGGTGTGTTGAGGGTAAGATGATATGAATATGGACTGAGAGATGAGCAAAATAAAGCCCACCGAAAATTCAGGACTTCACACTTATAAACCCAAAGTACATTTCCTGTTTGAAAGGAGCTCTTAGATTAATTTATAGAGGTCTATAATGATTACATTGACAATGAAAGGTCAGTTAGGGAGATGAAGTAATTATAGTAAATGGGTAAGTAGAAATATACAAGTTAAAGGAAATAAACAATTAAAAAATCAGGCAATATATAACTTAGAGACTAATACATTAAATAGAAAAACAATTGTTAAAAGATGCACTTTACTAGAAGATAGTGCTGAAACATAAAGCTAACATAAATTGATTTTTAAAATTTATATAAATATAATGGCAATGGCATTGCATTGTAAAATACAATGCATTGACAGATCTATAATGATAACATATTTCTTCAATGATACCACCAAAACAATACATCAAACAACAATAAAATGGAAGTGGGATATGGAAGGTATTATTCACAAAGATTAGCAAATTTGGTTTATTTTAATATGTTGTATTGTGACTACTGTGCCCTACTTTTTATAGACTTATACGATATTAGTAAATGTTAAACATACAGGGTTAAACATACATTTTCTCCATATGAGAATATCCTAAAATATTTCTAAAATTGATGCTCATATTTGTCATATTTCTTGCCATCATAAAAATAGAAATCACTAATGAAAGGATATATTCTTCCTTTTTTCTTTCTAAGGATAAATTTATATATAGTGGTCTATAAAATGTATGCATCTACAAATATAGGCTTATGTATATGATAATAAAATGGTCTTAATTTTTATAACAATGAACCTAAATACCGTAAATAGATATATAATAGTGTAAGTATGACTATTATTTACTTAAAACAATATATATTATAATTTTACATTTAAATAGTTTAACTTTTCACCCTTTTGATGGTATCAGGATTGTTTTTACTTTTTGCCTGTTATAAATAAGGCTTCTATTACATTCATGTACAAGTTTATGTATAAATTTAAGTTTTCATTTCTCTGAATGACCAAAAGTGCAATTGCTGGGATGTATGGTAGTTCTATATAAAAATAAAATTTATTTTTTCAGATTTATATTCTGTCTTGCTATACATTGAATGTTTGTGTCTTCCCAAATTTATACGATGAAATTTAACCCCAATATGAAATCTGATGGTATTTGGAGGTGAAGCCTTTGCAAGGTGATGAGGTCATGAAATTGGAGCCCTCATTAATGGGATTAATACTTTTATAAAAGAGACTCCAGAGAGCTCTCTTACTTTCTGCTACATGAAGATACAATGAAAAAAGACTATCTATAAACCAGGAAGCAGACCCTCACCAGTCAATGATCTACTGGTGCCATAATCTTTGACTTTCCAACTTCTAGAATTGTGAGAAATACATTTCTGTTTGTTTATAAGACACCCAGTGTATGGTAATTTGGGTATAACAGTTGCCTGAATAAACTAAGACATCCTTGTAACCTTGCTGAACTTAATTAGTTCTAGGAAGTATTTTTATTTATTTTTGTGATAGATTTGTTGAAATTTTTTACATAGAAAATCGTTTCATCTGTGAAAAAGAACAATTTTATTTATTTATCTATTTATTTATTTATTTATGATGTGAATACATTTCCAAGTGTTTGAAGATTGTCCTTTTATCTTTCTGTCACTTATTTTTGGTTTGGTTTCACTGTAGTCAGTGAACACATACTACATGATTTTAAAACTTTTAAATTTGATGTGTGTGTTTTTTTTTTTTAATGGCCCAGTACATGGTCTATCTTGGTATATGTTCTGTGGTACTTGAAATAAATGTATATTCTGATACTCATTGGTTGAAATATTTTGTAAATGTTAATTAGATCCTGCTGGTTGTTAACGTTTTGAGTTTTATATCCTTCCTATTTTTCTGAGTAATTGTTCTATCATTTGTGGAAAGAGGAGTTTTTGATCTTCCACTATAGTTGTTGACTTGTGTATTTCTTTTATTTCTACCAGCTTTTGACTTATATATTTTTCCTCTATAGTCTTTGGTTCATACACATTCAGGACTGGTATGTCTTCTTGGTGGTTTGACTCGGTTTGACTCATTTATCATTATTTAATATCCTTCTTTGTCCCTGGTAAGTTTTATTTCAGCTATTGTATTTTTTACTTCTAAAATTTTCATTTGGCTTATCTTTATATTTTCTATTTCTTTCCTGAGACTATTTCATTTGTTTCAAGCATGTTTATAATTGCTCATTAGATTATTAAATTATTTTTTAGGATGTTTGCTTTAAATTTCTCAGAGAATTATAACATTTTTTTCTTCATCTTGGTTTTGGCATCCATTGGTCGTCTTCCATTATTCAGTTTAGAAATTCCTTGTTCTTGAAATGACTAGTGAGCATTTTATGAGATTCTGGAACTTATCTGACTCTTCTGGTTTAGTTAGCTTCTTCTGACAGTGTTCGGGTTGGGGGGAAAGTGAGGTGGGAGTACAAATCCAAGTTCCTACTCAGCTTCTATTGACATTGGAGTTTCTTCCTTATTGCTATGCAGGGATGGGAATTCTGGACCCCTACTAGGCCTCCACTGATATCTCTCTTGTTAGGAGATAAAGGAGCACCACGTTACTGCTCCTTGAGTAGCCTCCACTGATTTTATGTGTGGAGGGGATTGGCATGGTTACTGGGCATAGGGTGAAAGTCCTGTTTCTCTGGTAAGCTTCCTCTGACACTATTGCAACAGGACAGTGTATGGCACCTTGTTACTATCAGTTGGGGAGGGGAAGTCCAGACTCCCCATGTGGTCTCCACTGACACGGTGAGGGTTGAGATGGGAGGCCCCTATTTAAACTTCTCTGAGACCAACAAATCTGGTGGTGGAGTTAGAGTACCTTGTCACAGACAAGTGAAAGTGAAAATCTTGGTTACCAATTTGACATTTGCTGATGTGGGTGCAGTAGGGCCAAAGTTTTTTCTGTGATGTTTATTTGGAGTGGACAATAATTACTTAAAAATTTTCTATCTTGCTGAGTTGCCCTTTTTTTTGTCCTTTGGCTGGAGAGAACAGGGTTTGGATGAGGTTTTTCTTTTTGTTCTACGCCCACTGGCATTTCTTGGTTGCTAGTCCTTTTTCTCCAAGTTTGATGTATTTGAGGCCAAATGAAAATACAGTGAATTAATTACTAAGTCTTATGTTGGAGCCTGAGATCCACTACCATTTTGCCTTTTCTCTACATCTTTCAATCTTCTTATGCTTACTTTATACATAATATTTAGAATTTTAGTTACATTTAACTGGAGGAACAAGGATAAGTATATCTACTCTATCTTCTCAGAAGTACAAATCTCTCCAAACTTTATTTTATTTATGAAATGAATATGATATAATTTATTAGCTGGCTACCTCCCAGAAGAAATTTGATATTTTTGATTCTTAAAAAGACATGGGCTAAAATAATAAAGACATGTAATAATATTTCTATTATCATTACTGATAGTAAATATATACATTCATACATACTTAGTATAAGAGGGCTGTCTGGAAAGCATTCAGCCATGTGATATGAAAAATAGAGGCATTTATGGCTAGATTTTTTTCCAGATGGCCCTTGTATATTTATTTGAAATTTATTTATTTTGAAAAAGAATCACAGTAAGCACAAGAAAATTCATAAAGGCTCCTATCACTCCATAGGGAATTAATAGGCAAACTCTTTCAAACTCTTTCTTTGATATTTTCTTTCTATAACTTCCTGGAAAATCATTTATGAAATGTATTCCCTAAGTTATGACACCACAATGAAATGGACAATGCTTTTATCTAAATGAGCGGTAACAGCACATTGTTTGGATCTCAGCAATAAAATCTAGTCTGCCTGCTGTAAAATGACAGGACGAGCTTCTAACAGGGAAGCGACTTCCTGCTGCTGCTATTGAAAGAACGGGAAAGCCCCAGGTCGTTACTTCTGTACCATAGGCGGTGCATACCGAACGTGCAGTGCTTTTTCACTGCATAAACCACTTTAGAGTTGTACTTTATAGTCTGTTAGGTAAGAAGTGAATTGAAATGAATACTGAGAAGTCAGTGTTATACTTGTCATAAAATGTATGTTATTTGAGCCATTAATAGTTTCTTTTGCTTGTTTATCGGTGTGGTTAGGACAACAGTCTCTAGTTCCTGTAGAATGATTTGCACAATAGAGGAGTTGTAAGAGTAAACTTGAGTGCTTGAGGCAGATATTACAAAAATTCAATTAGTATTTGACTTTACTTTTTATCTTTTTGCTTACATAAATATTTATAATGTTATGTAACAAGGTGTATTTTTGAAAAGAGAACTAGGACCCAGGGAATTGGTTGTTTTTGCTGTGGTCCTAATAGGGAAGACCGAATCTGGTCTGTTTGGAACCCCTGTTCTAGGAAAGTAAGGATGGAGTGGGATGGTGGGGCACAATATTAATGTTTCTAAAACTCTGAGCTCTCCTTATACTACCTGCATCTGCCCTCAGTCTCACTACAAGTAAACAGCTTCACAATTTCATGTGTGTTCCAGACAAGAGAAAGGAGAGGTTATGGCTTTAATTTCAAAAAAACAAGTAGCCCAACATGAAGTATTTTCTAAAGAGAAATGACCTGGAGCTGTAAGTCTCAGAAATAGCAAAACTTTGAGGCCAGAACCCTACAAAACTACAGAGGAAGGCCAGACAGTTGATGGAGTGCTATGTAGCTACTTGGAGCCAAATACCATGGATCATGTCTTTGGAAAGTAGGTGAAAGATTCCAGTGCCCAAGGTAGGAAAGCAGTTCACCTTGAAATGAACTACATGGGCTTGGTCAGGGAGCATTTCGGTAGTAACCAATTTTCATTAATCCTAAAGTTCTTCAAGTTTTCTGAACAAATATTCCCTCCAGGGGGCTCTAGTGAATCCTTAGAGAACCAGTAAATCCCTTGCCTCTACTACCTCTCACCCCAAAATATAATACATGACAAAGTTAGAATTTTCTGTCATCCTTGTCTGTGACAAGAGAAAATAAACCATATTAGATTGTTGAAAATGTTTGATGTCTTTGATTTTTGAAAAATTTATGAAATTTGACTTGTTTTCTACTTGAATGTCGTTCGTGAACCAAATTCATTCTTATTACACATATATCTATTAAACAATATTCTTTAAAAATTATGTGACTTCGATTTTTAAATGAAATTAAAGTAGTTTGATTCCTTGATTTTTCCCTCCTTCTCTTTCATATGTTAGAATATAGTGGCCTTTCAAATAAAACTTCTGTGAAAAACAAAATTATATTGGCACCTTAAAGTATGATAGATCATCTTGATTATTTCTTTTAAGAGCTGAAAAGTAGAAAGTTATATATAGTTCTTTGTTGCAGGCTGGTTTTTCCTTTCAGTTTGTTATGGAGTATGATGCTATCTGGTAAGAGCAAGTGATGAAGCAATTTTATGTGACATCTATTATTAATAGGTTGTCTGGTGCCCTTTGTCCTGTGCTTTGGAATCAAACTCATCCAGTTGTAAGATCTAGTTTAGAATAAATATGAATGAATTAGACATTATCAGTCATACCAGAATTGATAGATTATTTAAAACTTATAGTTTTTAATTCAGATGTATTAACAGTGAGTAATTAGAATAAGTAATAACTTACATGATCAAAAAGCAGTGAGAAAATCTACATTTTTCTCCTATTTTAACTAAAACTGTCAGTATGAAGACTAATAGGTATACTAAGAAACACAAATTGTTTTGTATGATTTTAGGAGATTAGACATTTGATAAATGTACTGCAGATATGGACATATTAACAATTATCTCTCAGCTATTTGACTTTGCCTTAGTGAGATCATGATAAATGAATTGGCTTGCAAAGTACTTCACAAATTTCACCTGACCAGACTCATTGCAATAGATAACTTTTAATATATTTATTATCCAACTTTAGCTGGAATCATCCTCATTTCGTTTTAAAAAGTCCCTAGATGCCCTGCATAATGGGAATCACTGCTTTTATTTTTGGTTGGAATGGGGAATGTTGAGGTGAATTGTGTCAACATGGAAGTCAAGCTGTTCTTACAGAAGCTATTAATTTTATATAAATTGTCAATTTGGAATTCAGCCACTGAGCACTGGATAATAGATTCACTGAAAAGTAAGAGACCATTCATATGCATGTAGTTACTGCCAAGTGACCCCAACAATTAGGCTTCTCAAATACCTACATTTGTAATAGGCTCATCTACACATCCATGGGAAAGGTGAGTTTGCTCAGAAGTTTCCGGAGATTTTGCTTCATCTTGGTTCATGAGGATAGTTAACTTGCTATCCACTAGGATGGTGATCCAGTTCTCTGTCAGTCTCAACATTCTTTAGGGATGCTGTGAACAAACAAGCAAAAATATTTGGTTGCATCTGATTGTCAGTTACATAGATGGAACTTCTAATCCTTGAATTCTGTGGGAATGTAGATAGATAATCTCAGAGGGTTGTAACCCAAGATATTCTGTCTTTTGCTTTTCTGTATTTTAAACTGCTTGAATACTGATTTTATCACTTAGTTTCATAACCTTGGAACAATAACATGATTTCTCTGATATTTATTTCTCTCATGTACAAAATGGTAACAGATTATTTCTGAGAAAGTGGCGGTGAGCATTTATTAACCATTTAGTAATATTCATTCATCCATCTTTGTATAAACTCAAAATTGTGAAAATTACACTCTCCAATTAAGATACTACATTTCTAGAAGTTATCTTTGTCTCAGATTTCTTTCCATTTGAACAATATTAAACTATAGACCTAAATAAATATTATGGGCAACATATAAATGCAATAGGCACATGTAATGAAATTGTTATGTTATGCCGCTATGATTATTCAGATAATTAATTAGCAAAGCCTTCATTTTAGCTTTAATATCTATTGGTTATGGTCATAAGCTTTGCTAAGTCATAATAATATTGTGGTACTAATTATTGCTAAAATATTTAAAATATCTATACTGAACAAACTTCGGGGTCAAACAAATTTATGTAAATTATGAAAATTTTACAAATTTGATGTTTTGTTGTTACTTATTATAATACAATGGTGACTCATTCTAAACCCAGTTAGAATACCTTATATATGATTTTCTATAAATTCCTATCTTGAAATGATACCATTTATTGCAATAGGTTCCTTTGTTTATGTCAGCCTGGGATAAACAGATAGACGAACACATAAACAACAACAACAAAAACACATGTTGTCAATTTATTGTCAATCTCATAACTGCTTGTGCCTCATACAATTTCATTATAAGATAGAACTAATTGAAGACATGGCTTTGTTTTACCTTTGTGTGTTTGTTATTAACCAGAGACTTTTGCTAGTTTCCCCTTCATTGCAACTCTTTTCTACATAGATCATGAATAGAATGAAAAAAAGTGTAAGTTGTGTAGCTAGAGGGACAAGAAAAATCTTCATAATTGCATGTATTTTCTAGGTGGCACTGAGTACATTTCACTTTTGCCTTCAGTGATAAGGAATGATTTTCCTTTTAATAAACTTTGAAAAATTGTATTTGGGACTTGGCAAATTGAGCTTTGTATACTATCATTATAATGGCAAAAAACTTTATAATTTATATTGCTTTAAAATTACATTACCTGGATAAATTTTTATTTTCCTAATTTACTGACATAGAAATTTAGCCTGTTGACATTCAGTCTTTTTTCTTTTTCAGATATATGTTATAAATTTTCCTTTAAGGAACAAACTTCCCTGTAAAAAAAATTTAACTTTATTCACAAATTTGGATAATATAGTTAAATTTATTTTCATTAAATATAAAAATATTTCCTAATTACTACTTTTAAGCTAGGGTATTTAGAACTTTATTTTATAATTTACTCAAGTATTGAGGGTGCCAAAAAATGTGTACACATTTTAAGAAAAGAAAAGCTATATTAAAATTATAATACTCAATATATAGTGATAACAAAAGATGAACGCAAGTCTCGTTTGACTCCTGCAATTACAAGAGGTGCTCAAAGTGGTTACCATCAGTGTCCAGACACTTCTGATTATGGCAAACTGCTGCTTGAGAAGAGTTGACCCAAGTGTCCACTTGTGTCGCTGCACATGCCGTTTCAGTTTCTTCCGCCAGTGTAGCTGGTTTCTACAGTACACCACGTCCTTTAAGGTCCCCCATGGGTAGAAGTCAAGGGGTGTTAAGTCAGGAAAGTGCAAACTCAAACAACATCCTGAAATTTCAAATACCACTTCAAAATGATCTTGCACTCCTCAAATGACAACTGTGCTTCCTCCATTTTCTTTTACTTTTCTGCCTGTCGCATGGTGATGCTAGCATTCATTTGATTAATGTTATCTTTTGAGTGAACGTCATACTATACATTGCTACCATAATTCAATTCAACTTCAAAAACTAATACATAGATAACATCTCTTAAAATGTATATACATTTTTGGCACCCCAGTATGTAACATTTCAATTTAAACTTTATGTTTAATATTTAAAGACCATAACCTATATGATTTACATCCACTGAACAATAATGCACATCTTTAATAAGTGCTCCTTTCTGTGTGTTTATTACATTTCACTGTAAATAGTGGAAAGACTAAAATGATCTCTTCTAATATGTATTAAAATCATAGAATTATATCTTCCAGAAAAAAATAAGACAATTGTTTGCTTCTATTACATTGGTTTGCTATGGCTGCCTTAACAAACCACCACAGACTGTGTTTGAAGCAATAGCAATATATTTTCTCATGGTTCTGGAGGCTAGAAGACCTAGATCAAGATATTAACCAAGTTAGGGTTAGTTTCTTTGGCTCATAGATAGTCATTTTCTCTCTGGTCTTCCTTTTATATCTGCTGGCCCTATTTCCTCTTTCTATGACATCAGTCATGTAGGAGCAGAGCCCACACACGATCTTGTTTTAACTTATCCCTTTAAAGATGGAAACTCCCAATACAGTCAAATCCTGAGGTGTTAGGGGCTAGTTAGGACTTCAGCATATGAATTTGAGGGGACACAGTTCAACCCATAACATCTATTAAAATTACTTTTTACTCATTTAAATAAATTCAACTTCTTTTATTTTCATTTCAATTAAATCCTTGTTATGACTGTCCATACAAGTGAAATCCCTCGGTGTTATCCTTAGTGCAGAACAAAACATATTCTTGAATACAGAAAACATATTTTGGTGTACTCAAATTGAGGCTGCTTTTCTTTTAAATTTTCTATTGTTGTTATGAAAGTATTACAACAAAAATGGATAGTTTTTTTTTTGTTTTACAACAGCAATTGGGAAATGTGATAAAAAAATAAAGTTTATTCATAATAATAACAACATAAACTACCACACAAACTACAAAATGCATATAAATAAATCTAAGAATAAATAAGGAAGATATTAAAAAAGTATGAAGCTTTCTGGAAGGATACAAAGAACTTGAAATGTAGAGAGATATGTTCTAGTTAAAACTAAAGTATGTGTTGGGGGATGGGTGAAAAAGGTGAAGGGATTAAGAAGAACAAATTGCTAGTTTTGAAAACAGTCATGGGGTGTAAAATACAGCATAGGGAATATTGTCAGTATCATAATAGCTATGTATGGTGTCAGTTGGGTACTAGACTTATTATGATGATCACTTTGTATCTTACGTAAATATCCAATCACTATATTCTATAGCTGAAACTAATATAATGTTGTATGTCAACTATCATTTAAAAATAAAGTCTATGTTGTAAAATATTAGGTTACTGAAAATAATCTATTTGGCACACCTTAACTATAGGAATAAGAAATAAGGAAATTTTATTTGATAATAATGATGATACAGTAGCAGCTAAGCACTAGCCTTTTCTGAATATGTACTCTGTAAATTTTTAGAGTTTCTCAAATATGTATTACTTATTAGAAATGATAGATTCAGACATTTCTGAAATATTTACTCTTTTTAAGATCTTATGTAAACTGTTGTACCTCTTTATATCTTGGTCTCAACTGTAAAATTATGATAATAATTGTTCTAGAAAGAAATGAAGTGTTAGAATGTTTGAGGTTCTGCAAGTATTAAACTACTGAACATAACGATGCAGAACTGGAAATAAATATAAGGAGCTATTGATAATATGACTAGATGGAAATTAAAGCTTTATAACATAAAAACATCATGACTAGAGTTAAAAGATGAATGGAAGTCGAAAGAAAACATATATGACACATAACAAATGATAATATCTAAAACATTTAATAGCTATAACCAGTCAGTATATGAGGCAGTTTAATAGAAGTAGTTTTAAGCCGTTTTTATGTGTCAGCTATTGTTCCAAGAGAGCAATCCTATTTGGTTGGTATTATTGAACTCATATGAAGACCCAAAATTCTCTTATTGGACACACATTTTGTCTAATGAATTATAATGCAATAGCAAGCTTTTTTCATAGCAAGCTTTTTTTGAGTTATTGAAATATTACTTGTTAATGGATTGCAAAAACTGTAATTATGAGGTCAAAGGCCAATAATATGACATCTCCCTCTTGGTTTCAATGCAGGGAATATCAAGTATACTCCCCAATAAATGAATTGTAGTCTTATTTTATTAATAGCTTTTCTGACTTGAAGCCATTTAGAAACAGCATGGCATGTTGCTTATTAAAATTGTATTGACACTAACATTAGGAAAAATGTCTCCTTTATTTCATTGGTTGTTTATTTATTGTTGCTTTTTCTCAGACTTAAGATGGTAAGAAATCATCTCAATTGCAGTATTTATTCAAGATCTTAGCACTAAGCAAAAATGGCTTTTCCTTTACCAAACTTTGAATTTCCAGTGTGAATTTTTTTTCTCATACTTATTTTGATTTAGCAAGCTACATTCTAGACTGTAGACATTTTTCTTTTTCTCTTTTTTTGGTTTCTTTTAACCATGTCAATGGCTTTAATGCACAGTTTTAAAATTAAATTTTAAAAATATAGAGTATCTGACAACTCTGAAAGAATGGAAGTGAAAAAGACTTCCAGAGGCTACTGTAGAGTTTGGGGAGAGGAAAAACTTTTGTCATTAATATATGACATTTTAACTATCATTCATATAATATTTCAAAAAAATATATTTACTTGTATTATTGATACTTAAATGTTCATTTAGCTATGAAGTTTGCTTTATCCTTTCTTTTAAAAAACTTATTTTGCAATAATGTTATATTTCCAGAGAAGTTACATAAGTAATGTAGAAAATTCTTATATATACTTCACATAGCTGCTCTTGATGTTAATATCTTTTATAACTATAGTATAATTGTCAGAACCAGGAAATTAGCATTAATTCAATAATTCTTAACTACACACCTCATTTGAATTTTGCCAATTTTCCCACTAATATCTTTTAAAAATTAACTTTTATTTTAGAATAGTGCTGAATTTGTAGAAAAATTGTAACAATTATGAAAATATAATACTATTTCTGCATTCATTGGATAGTGATATTTTTTCTTTATTCCATTAGTGTACTAAGTCACAATGATTTTTAAGTGTTTAATCAATCTAACCTTTTTCAATAACCTTGAATAAACTTTCCTTCAATAAATATTCAATATGTGGTATGTTATCCTTTTTATATAATGGTGAATTTGACTTGGAATTTACTTTGGACTTCTCATTTATTTTTATAAGCTGTATTAGTATACAATTTGATATCTTATTTTCCCTATTGAGAATGCTTAAGATCTACTTGCAGCAACTTTTAAGTATACAATACCATATTATTAACTATAGTTACCATGCTGTACGTTAGATCCTCAGGACAATTCTTCTTATAACTGTAACTTTGTACCCTTAGACCTACATCAGCCAACTGCCCCCTACTCCTAGTCCCTGTCAACTACTGTATTATTCTCTGTTTCTGTGAAATTGGCTTACTTCAATACTTAGCATAACCCCCTCCCCCCTCACATTCATCCATGTTCTTGCAAATGGCAGGATTTTATTATTTGTTATGACTGAATAATATTCCATCACACACACACACACACACACACACACACACACACACACACACGTGGGCTGTCTGGAAACTATTCAGCTATGTAATATGAAATATAGAGGCATTTATGGCTGGATTTTTTCTAGACAGACCTCGTGCATGTATATATACACACAGTACACCCACTGAAGAACATTTAGGTTGTACCAGGTTTTAATTGCAGGTCTTATTTCTTTATCAGATATAGCAAAATTTACATTTTCCTTTTTTTCTTATATCAGTTTTGGTCAGTTGTGTTTCCAAGGAATTTGTATATTTATTCTAATTTGTCTTATTTATTGATGCAAAGTGATTTATAGTATCTTTGTAATATCTATAAGATCTATAATGATGCTTCTTTATTCATTCATATCATTGGTAATGTATATTTCTCTCTTTTTGTACACCAGTCTTGCTTGAGATTTTTAAACATTTTAAAAGTATTTCAAAAAGTAAGCTTTTAACTTTATTTACATTTCTTATTGTATGTCCGCCATCTTTGTGGTTTCCTAACATTCTTTTTTCTTTTCTTCTTCCTCTTGAGGTTGATTTATCATATTTCTATAGCTTCTTGAGATGAAAGCATAGATCACTAATTCTTGATTTTTTATTAAACTCAAAATATTGCCTATTTTTAATTCTGACAAATTTTGTCACATAGGTTTATTTTTAGAGTTTTCTTGCTAAATTTCCAATTATTTGAGTAATTTATTTAATTTGATATTTTATGAATTTACAAACAATATTCTACCTAAGAAATTTATGTAAAAGAAAATAAAAATCCTTGTGAATATATGTGGTTATAGGAAGTTCTCAAATTCAAATAATTTTTATCTTTATTATGGCATACTAGATTGTTTCTCACCATGGTCAGCATTTTATTTATGTAGAACATGTAAGGACAGAGATAGACATTTTTGTCCGAAAGTCCTCACTCACATTTTTCTCACAAACCTGCTTTTTCTTATTGTTTGATATTGAATATAAACTAATATGTTCTTTTTTTTTTATGTGGGTATTTCCCTGGCTGGACATCAAACCCAGGCCATAGCATTGGCAATGCCTAAGCCTTAGCCACTAAACCACAGGGAACTCCCCTAATATGTTCTTTATTGCTTCTTGAGTTTACATAGAAATGAAGTTATACAAAGGAAAATAGAAAATATAACAAATAATGTCATCTGAAAGTTAGTGTGATAAATTATACAGTTTGGATTTGGAGTTTGGCTCTAGCTTTATGATTTTAGATAAATTAATTAAACTTTTCTGGAGTTTCATCATCTGTAAATTGGGGATGATTAATATAGCTACAGAGACCTGGAAGTTTCTATCACAAAATTCTGCAATGTTTTAAGTATTCTATTGTTCTTATACACCATCTTCCCTAAAGGATGCCACATTGAGGGCATTTTCTTTTATTTTCATTCTGATGGTCTTCAGCATTTTTACATTATGGTTCTTGGATATTCAAACTGGTTTATATCTTTACATAAATAACACCCCTGGCACAAACTTTTATATTAGTGATATTTAACCAATCCTGGAATCTAAATGCTGTCTTCATGTCAGTTCAATAGGAATTACATGTTCAGATATAGATGCTATGTCTATTTTACAATTTTTTAATACTTTTGTATATGTACACTAGGACTTGAGACCAGTACCAGAGGGAGTTAGCTATCACTTATGAATGTAAATAATAATAATGGTAATTATAACTATTGTCATATATATTATCTCTATGCAAAATTTTATCTTAACCGTTTTATATATGTCATTTTATTTATAAAACCTTACTGTTTTATATACTCCAGGGCTGATATCCTCTAGCTTAATTATAGCTTATGCTTGCTAATTCAGTGAATATATTATTATTTTTATATTTAAAGTGTATATATTAGATTTTTATAAAACTGGTACTATAAGTTGTTATATTTTCATGGTGCCATTTACATTAAATATGCTATGTGGTATAAAAACTAAAACTTCCTTTCTAATCTATTGTAGTATTTGGGACAAAAGTAAATTTGTGAATTTTAACACCTAAGAAATTTATAACACAGAGAGCACACAATATATATTAGAGGATTTTGACTCCAATCTACTCTGGGGAACTATACAAACTTGGAAAAATGATAGAGCATAATGTTTCTAGGCTTCTTTATCCTTCCAAGTTAAATATGTATTGTAAAAAGAAAAATGATGACAGTTACTTCACAGGCCATTAGAAATACATTAATAATGAATTTAAAAGGTACCTGTACATGTCAAAGCATTATATAATTATTTTCACAGCAAATGAGTTTTTTTCAGAGTGAAATATGACATATTAAATAAAATATAAATCAAGACATATTTGAATGAAATGGAATGTTCTTTCCGTTTTTCTCCCTCTCTTCTTTTTTTTTTTTTTGACTCTTTCTAAATGAGCAACTAAAGAAAGCTGCTGATTTTGTATTTCTGAGCAGTAGAGCAGTATAATAAGTGAAGTGAATATTTTTGGGAGGAAGGTTTAGTATTGCGACAGCTGGTTCAGGCTGTTCCCTTATCAGAAATAGTGCTTCTAGACTATCAAAAGTAGGAATAAGAGCTTAAAATACAATTTGCACTCAACCAAGTAAACTAAGCCATTTTTCCTTCCATATATTCTTCTTTATATCTTGCAACTTTACAAATGTGCACATTTTGTGTTTTATTCTCCACATGAGATCTTATTATGTAGTATGGGATGGAAAAAAGATTTGGATACTTCATTATGCTAAGCAAAATAAGCTACACAGAAAAAACCAAGAACCATATGACTTCACTCATATATAGAATAGAAAACTGAAAGCAACAAAGAAACAAAAACTCATGGATACAGTCAATAGTTTAGAGTCTACCTGAGGGCAAATGGGGAGGGGGTGGAGAGAAAGGAGGGGTGAGAGAGGAGGGAGGTGGAATCAAATATAAGGTGATGGAAAGAGAACTGACACTGGGTAGTGAACACATAATGTAAAACATAGATGATGAACTGTTGAATTGCACACCTGGGACCTATGTAATTCTTGTTAATCCACGTCACCCCAATAAGTCTAACAATAAAAAAAGATTTGGATATTTCACTCTATTTGTAAGCTTAGTTTTAATATCTGGCTTTGATGGCATCTTTAAAAATTCTATCCTTAAATTTGGAATTTGGAGAAATACTCAGCATTTCAATCTTATTGAACATAAACTTGACTAAGTAAGTTTTCTTAATTTCAGCATTTTTATAAATCTAACAATAGAGAATCTCTTAATAATTATTTTCTATGGTTAGATTGAGTGCATTTGCTAGGCTTTTGGTGGAGAATTTCTCAGATTTTTTTTTTTTTTTAGTGTGGTGAGAATGGCACTTGATAAACAATATTGTTCAGAATTTATACCAAGCATTCTTTCAGAATAGTGTTAGATTAAATGCAACTAAATGCAAATTAAAGACATAATGTAAGAGTTGTACCTAACCAACCACATTTGCCTAGCAATGTGGGATGTCGCTGGAGGAATCAGAATCTTGAACAACAGGTAAAATGTGTTAAACTAGAAAATTTTGTTTTTGAATGAAACCAATGCTGATCCCTTTATTGAATTAAATAATAAAATGAACATAGAGGACAGTTTAACTCTTTGGGAGTCAGTTTAAAGAAAAGGGTGCTTCTCTAATATTTGTTTTGACAGCTTTTTTTAAAGCTTTTCCTCTAGGGCATTATGCTTAGGGATTTCAAGTCTGCAGCTTCCATTGTTGATTGGACTCTCGGGTTTGCCCTAGAAACCTCTGCCTAAAGTAAACCAAATTTCATAAGCAAAGAATTAAAATGGATGGTGGAAATTTTCTGGTTTTGCTGACTCATGAACAGATGGTGCTTCTAATCCTTCCATTAGATGCCCTTTTATAATGTTTGTGTCTGTAGCCAATCTAGAGCGAGTAAAATACAGCTGTAAAATACAGGTTTGTGTCAAGTTGGATTGAACCTTGGCACAGAATCAGTGCTGGGGCACTAATGTCCATTCTTAGTCCTCTGTACAGGTGAATAGATGCCTCAGTCTAGGGTTTGAACCGACGATGACTTTCAGATACACTAGGAGGATATGACACTTTTGATATCAGTGTGGTTCTAGAAGTCTGCTCGTTCACCATTTGAGTTGGGAGTTTTGCAATATATCTAACAGGCCTTCTTCATATTGGTTTTAATTAAATTTCATTTTATTTATAAAGTATTTCAAACATATGGTTATGAAGAAACATTTTTGTATCCACTATCTAAAATTTAACAGTTATTTACATTTGGACACTATGTGTTTCATATTTTGTGTTTTAAAAACACAAATCCCGAACACCTAATGACTTCTCTTTTCACTTCTTTCCTTTCCCAAGGAAATTATTGTTTTAAAATGACATGTATTAGTACTATGCACAGTTTTATTTTCATCATATTTGTATGTATCCATAAAAATAAATATTGATTTTGTCTAATTTTAAAATGTAGGTAAATTATATTATTTGCAACTTCCTTTAATTTTAACTTTATTGTATGCTTTAAAAACATAGATGTTGTTTATGCATTTAACAGGTCTAACATCTTCCATGGTGTGAATAAAGTATTCATGCATCAGTATTTTACTGATGGATTGTTTTCAATTTTAAGTACTACAAGTCTTGCTGAACTGAATGTCATTTTAGAAGCTTCTATAGATAAAATTGAGTTTTGCAAGGCTACAGAACTGTTACAAGAGATGCTGGGTGGTAGGAAATATTCATCAACAGATTTTCTAACTATTATAACACATTGGAAAATTCCTCTCCAAAACATTGCTTGAATTTATACTCTTATCATCTATTCATGAATTCTATAAAAAACACAACCTAAATGACACTCAGTGTTAATATACTCTTAAAATTTTTGGACAGTCTAGTGACTTAGAAATGATACCTTATTAGTTTAATTTATTTTTCCCTGATTCTAATCAAAGTTAATCTTTCATAAGATTATTAGTTACTTAATTTTCTATGGAATCACCTATTATTTATTGTTTTGTAGGCACACTTTGATTATTTTGTATATACCCTTTTATAAGGTATGTTTTATAGCTATTTTCTTCCAGTTTTTGGCTTTAAACATTGATGGAGGAGATTTTGTTATAAAGTAGATTTCATTTTATTGTAAAATATATTGATCTATTTCTTTAAAATTAGTTTGATTTTATTTTAGGTAGCTGTTCTTAATATAATACTCTAAGGGCATTTTCTTCTATTTTCCTAAATGTAAAATTTTATTTTTCCTTTGGATCTGTAACCCCTTTTGAATTTGTGTATCTATATTATGTGAGGCAATGATTTAACTTCCTTTTTTTCATATGGACAGCTGACTTTAATAGGAGATATAGCACATTATTTTCTCCACTTAATAGAAATGCCACTTCTCCCTTCACAAGTTTCTGTTTATACCTGCATCTGTTTTTAGTCTTTTACTTCATTTCAGAGATCTCTTTCTATCCTTGTACCAATATTCCATGAGTTTAATTACTAGAGATATTTAAACAATCATGATATCTTATAGAGTATATGCCTCCCATAATTATTTTTGGTTGTTTGACCTTTGATATAATTTTAGGATCAGCTTTTCAAGTCCTAGTAAAAGATTTACTGGAATGCTGATTGGAATTTCATTGAATTTTTAGATTTATTTGAGGAGACTTGCAATCTTTATAATATTAATTTGATGAGACTTGCAATCTTCCTATCCTTGCATGTTTTTATTATATTTTCTAGGACATCCATGCATATTAAATAAAATAGTTAATATTCATTAACTTTATTCATATTCTGTACTTTAAATGAGATACTTTTAGTTTTTAGCTGTTAAATATGAATCATATTAGTTTTTTCATTCCTTGAAATGAGTACAGTAGAGCCTGTGAGAATTATGTAAACTTTGATTATTTGCGATACCCGCTTTTGAAAATATATCTTTTGTGGTAGGCAGTAAAATGCTCAGAGATGTTCACTTCATAATCCCCAGAACCTGTGAATTTATTTTGTTACATAGCAAAAAATTTTGTAGATGTATAAATTAATGATCTTGAAATGGGGAGATTATCCTGGATTATCCACGTGGACCCGATGTCATTCAAGGGTTCTTATGAGTGAAAGATGGAGGTAGGAGGGTGGAGGTAGGAGGCAGAAGGCAGAGAGTTGTATTATAACTGATGGAAATAGAGGGTATATTGATGTCACCACAGCCAAGGGTAGCCTCTAGAGGCTGGAAAAGGCAAGTAATGCATTCTCCCCCCAAACCCCTAAAGAGAACATACACAGTCCTACCAATACCTTGTTTTTGTACTTCTGACTTTTAGACATGTAAGATAATAAATGTTTATATATGAATGATGTACACTTGAAACCTCTATAATTTTACTAACCAATCTTACCCCAATAAATTTAATAAAAAAATAAATGTTTGTTGATTTAAGCCTTTACGCTTATGGTAGTTTGTAACAGCAAAAAATAGGAAACAAATATGTATTCTAATGAAGTTGCTTTGCAAGGCTCTGACCTGATTCAGTGTGAGGTAGAAAATGCCTTTAATACTGTGTCAAATAACGAATGTTGTATGTATAAAAAATGGTTTTGTTATTTTCGTGAGATTGATCTAAGAGTAGAGGCTTAGATGAGTTTCAGTCTTACCAGTTATGTATCCATAATGGACCTACAGCACCCCCTCCATCCTTTCCAAAGAGAGTGGACCAGGACTTAAGTTTGGTTGAAGACTGGAGATAAGGGAGGAGTTCTGTACTACATATTTGAAAACCTAATAGTCACTAATTTACAAAAATGTTCCCACTAAAGCCAGTTCACCTGCTGGTTTCTGTTTTTGTTTTCCTTCCTTTCCCTTCCTTTCCCTCCCTTCCCTTTCCCTTCCCTTTCCTTTCCTTTCTTTTCTTCCTTGTCTTTTCTTTCTTCCTCCTTTCCTCTCTCCCTTTCTTTATTTTGTGTAACAAAATTGATAATATCTTCTATTTCCAGGGATTGTTGGAAGAAACAAATAAGATTTTATATATAAGCTGTTAAATGCTGTACAGATGTAGGTGGTAGGAAAGAGTCCAGTCCCTGAAACCTACACTAAGGAAAACAGTATCAGAGAGATGAAATAAAGTAATAATCAAAATGGATAAGTTTCTTTGTAACTGTGGCCATCACATTACATTAGATATTTACTCAAACATATTGTAAGAAATTTCCACTGCTTATTGAGAGGGCTGGGAAAATTTAAGCTGTCTGGCCTGGAGAAATAAAGGGGTGGGTGTGAGGCAGCATAGAGGGGGCAGGGGATAGGGGAATAGTGCAGGCAGGTAGTCTGCTGCAAAGTGAATTAACTTCTCAATTATACCATGAATTATCTGCTCAGTTTAGTTATTTAATTTCTGCAAACCTTAACTGGCTCATCTGTAATGTGAGGACAATTCCAAGAATCTGCAGAGCTGTTGTCATGATAAAATAAAGTAATATAGTTAAAATACTTACCCCATCTAGTATATCTATGACTTTGAGATTTAAATTTCTGACAATGGCTTTTTGTGAGAATTTCACCTACTTATTAAAAGCTTGAATATGTTGGACTATACCTTCACAATTTGTTTTATGTACTACTACCAGGATGAATGTAGTCCCTTGCCTGTGGCTACCTAATGAGGCTTAAAAGCTAGTGTAGTATTGAGAAGTAAATGTAATCTTTGACCCTACCATCCCCTTGTATTTCCTCTCCACAGCCCTCTGTTTTTATCCTTTTAGGTGGTTCTGCACAGGTGTAGGATGTTAGGATACCACTGTTTCTCACCAACATACATATGTATTCATTCCAGCCATTTCCTCTGCTGTTGGTAGCTTATAGGACCTGAGATAGTAATGATCTTATTTAACCACTAATCTACCATTTTGGGACATAGAGTAGGATAGACTTTCCTTGCAGGGGAAAGAGATGAAGATTTGGAAGTGGGTGCTCACATCAGGGCCTGCCCAGCAGCTATGGAGAACACCAGGGGGCTAGAACCCAGAAGAAAGGTCATAGAGAAGAGGAAAGCCAGTTTTGTGGGGGTATATCTTTTTTGTTTTGTTTTGTTTTGTTTGTTCCCTTTTCTAAAAACTGCAGGGAAGTGTGGCATGGTAAGAGCTTCTACACTGGGAAACTAACAATCACGCCTTGGCTCTAGCTTTTAGCTTCTAGATGCTGGATTTCGGACAAGTGATTTTTCCTTGTCCAAATCGCCTCAATTGTCTCTGCCTTCGAATAAGGCTATGTGAGTGGCCGAATATAAACAAGTGAAAAGATTTCGCTTCAAACATCTCATTATACAAGCTAGGTATTTAATAAAAAACACATTCATTCTTTTTGTCCCTTCTACTGTGCAGCTGGTAATAAAATCAGGAGGAGATTTTTAAC
This sequence comes from Lyroderma lyra, assembly GCA_004026885.1. Lineage (NCBI taxonomy): Eukaryota > Metazoa > Chordata > Mammalia > Chiroptera > Megadermatidae > Lyroderma > Lyroderma lyra. The sequence goes on from PVJL010003155.1 coordinate 144,664, forward strand.
GAGTGTATGCTGCTTATCATAACCTCTGTCTAGTGATTTATAGTTTAGGTTACAACTGGTGTGTGGGTGTCCCACTTGAATTATCCAAAGTTATTATTCAAATAATGAGCTATTCTTTTTGTCCTCAGTTATGACCTCAGTGTTTGTTGTCAGCTTACTGCATCATTGATTTGCTTAAGAATAAAAAATGCTGGAACTACCTGTTATATTGTGGGCTAAAAGAAATGTCAATGTGAATAGTAATGAAAGTAATAATTTATAATGGAAGCTAAGGGGTGAAAACATCTTTGATTATAAAATACTCTTCTCTCTTTTCCCCTTTAGTGTTTTAGGTTGGATTGTGTTATGCTTGTGCAACCTGCAGAATCTCACAGCGGCTGTGTCCGACACAAGCCATTAAACAGACACTTAAATACTGTGTAGGATTTTGTGTATGTCACTTACTGTCCTTGCTGTATCACATTTTACAGCAGAAGGAAAAGTTGGATACTTCATATAGCTTGGCATTTGCTTAAATAGTTAAAATAACAGCCTCTACTCTTCTTCTTTTTATTCTGATGATTATTTAGGCAGAATCTCCTTTTTGGTTAGATTTTTCTTTTAATTTACATTTGAGTGAGTTTTGAGAATTATTGCAACTTTCGATACTGGCCTCCATCTGCACTGGCACTCTCTTGGTTCATTTGGTGCACTATATTCTTAACCATTTAAGAGTCTTTGCACATGCTGTTTTTCCCTTTTCTTGGAATGCCCAGTGATGCTCCGCACCCTCAAACACACACTCACACATACACCTATTTCAATCCTTCTCAGCACTGTGAACATTTTGAGTCAGATAATTCTTCGGTGGTGGTGGTGGTGGTGCATGGGAGCTGTACTATGCATTGTGGGATGTTAGCAGTATCCCTGACCTCAACCCACTGGGCATGCCTATAGCATCCTTTCCAGTCATGACAACCAAAATGTCTCCAAACTCTACCAGTTGTCTCAAAGGGCCAAACTCATCCTTGGTTAAGTATCACTAGTTTAGAGCTTACTGCAAATGTTATTTCCTTATTCAGGAAGATTTCTTTTATTCACTAAAATATTCAAAACTTGGCTCCCTCCATCCTATATTTATTCTGAAATTGGTTAATCCTATTTGTCTATCAGTGTCCTTTGTTGCACTTATCACAAATAAAATAACAGGACAAACATTTATTTAGATATTTTGCATTATTTGTTTTTGCTAGAATGTAAATTCCAATAAGAAAATGATTTTTGTTGCCCAGTAACCCCAGTGCCCAGCACACCGCCTTGCATAGAGCTGCCACCCAAACTGCCTTTATAAAATTAATGACTTTTGATTTTGCTTCTGTTTATTTTCTATGATATACAATTAATATTTTTGAAATTAGTGATTATTTGCAATCATTAGAGTCTCAACATTATTTTGTTAGTGTCACTGAATTAATCTTTACACTGTGATGCCCAAACCATGTACCAAGGTGCTCCAGTGAACATATAGAAGCTATGGAATATTTTAATTTTTTTTCAAGGACAATATGGTAACATGGCATAGACCCTGCAAACTACTAGCTCTATCAAATTAGTTCAGTTTCAACATTAGATTGAATTCCGTTTCTCTTGCTGATGTTATATTTTAGTGAAGCTAGGTTTTTAACAGTTGCTTTGATACAAGACATCTACCACATGAAAAATTAAAGTGGAGCAGAATATAGGGGTACTAAGCTCAAACTGGTTCCAGAACTTGAGAAATGGTATGGTGCCAAAGAAGTGTGTACATGCCATTAGTAAATAACTATGGTTAAGAATGAAATAAAATACTATTTTTGTGTTGTTTTTGTTAGTAGTTGTTTAAATGACTATCAAGTTGCTAAAGATGTAAATTATTAGTAAATTGTTTGTATCTTACTACTTACTGAATAAAACTATTAGGTAGTTCTTTGGGCAAAGACTCTAATGACTTTACTGAGGCAGTGCAGAAGAGAGAAAGCTTAGAAATCTCATTTAGCCAATTTAACTATTTCCATCTAAACATTTTTTAATAGACACTAATTTTTAATTCCTTATATGGGCAATAACATATTTTAAGAGGTCTACCGTGTATTTATGACATGATACATAATTATGGATATATGACAAAAAATTGAGGTTGGTATAAGTTGCAGGTTTTATTCTGCCATTATGCTAAAACTCATTCCTCAGAGAAAATGGGATTGATTTTAGAGAATATTTTAGGTTACTGAAAACAAAAAGGAGATAGTTTAGTAAAAACAATCTATTATCTTTTATATTTTTTATTTTCATAGGGGCTATCTGCCTATTAAAGCTGAAGGTATTATATTGAGTATGTGTTAGAGTTAGACCATATCATTATATCTACCAGAGGGTTTCTAAGCTCCTCATAGGTTATTAATATCTTGGCTGAACTAGATAAGGCTCTTAAAAGAATTGATTTGTAATAGGCTTTAACTATGACTTTTCATTAAACTCCAAATATCCTTGATTTTGCTTTTCTCATAATTTTTGCTAAATTGTGCCATAAATTATATAAGTGATATTATAATTAAATCAAATTTATTTTAACTGATGTTATACATACTATATAATTGCTGGGACATTTCCTTACATTTATATTGAACTCTGTATACCAATCTCCACATTCTGTGGTTATATGAATTACTACAGAGATGTATAAAAGGGAAGATTTATGAATCTTGAAACTATTAATAAACTTGGCTTATTGGTATAATTTCTCCATTAATAGTTTTAATGTTTTCATTAAAAGAAGTTTTCAGTAATAAATTCAAGCCTTTTAAAAGACTTATTCAATAAGGTGATTATATCTTCAGACTTGTATTATTTCTAGTTCTGGAAAAGTACTACAGTAATAGATTAAATTTCACAATGAGTTTCACACTTTAACTGAGGAGATGAGTATGACGTTTAGAGGAAATTCAACAATGTGCACTTCTCAATATTAGACATATTTACCCCCCCAAAAATACTGAGCATATTTTGCTTTCTCATTCCCTTCCTCAGTTCATATCTATGTATTTCACTGCTTTCCCAACAGCCGCTTTGAAATTCCAGATGTGCACAAACTAATTTGTTAAAAATTTGTACCATTTCTTGGAAAGGAGTAAAATTCATTTTGATGGCAATCTCTCTAGTCCTAAATTCTGTTCCAGCACTGCTGTGGGAAACTGTAAGCATCATATTTGGGAGACTGAAGGAACTGAGAAATAGAATTTTTTTGGGGCTGTATTTTTTTTTTCTTTTTTACCTGCGGTATTTTAAAGAACTGTTATTGTATACTATCTTGATCATTTTGTGCCATTGATAGATGTTTGTCTATTTCATTCATTTAACTGCTGACTATTCTTAAAATATTGCTTTTTGTTATTGCTAGCATGAATTATTGAGAAGGTGATGAATTAGAGGTAGGTTAGGAATCATAAGGATCCATAAAGATCCTATAATTTTTATTGATTCACTTATCGCAAGCCGTTTTATTATGTCTTACTCTAGTCTCTGTATTACAGCTCTCTTAGAACAAAATACTAGAACCATTATTTTGAAGGTGCCAAAATGCCACTAGCATCAAATTTATGTGATTAAATTGTGGTAGTTAAAATATTAAATTTTCTTTTATGGAGAATAAGTCTCAAGATAATTTTAAAAGTTCTTTGTTAAAAGTAATCTGTTTAGAAGATGAAAAAATGAAAAAAAAAACAACCTAATCATTCTATCCCCCTCAATGAACAGGGCCTTCATATAAATGTTGTTGGGACAAGTAAATAGTCATTTGGGAAAGAAAATAAATTTGTATCTTTGCCTCCAATGCATTAGATGAGTTACAAATGTATCAAATATTCAAATATTCAAAATGAAAGCATGAAAATAATAAGTAAAATATTGGAGAATTACTTTATAAACATGGAGTGGTACTGTGAAAAACTCATTTAATGGCATGAGAAGGAAATGTATAAAAAAGTTTGGAGCTGCTAGGGAGGGATAGCTGAAGAGATAAAGGTGAGAGGGAAGAATAGGACAGACCCAACCATGGGAGTTGAGAGGTAGTGCATTCCAAAAGGTAGAACCCACTGTACCTTGGGTTATCAAGCAGTTGGTATTCATCCTAGTTGGTGTCAGCTATTTTCAGCATGGTTAGAATATTCTGAGTCCAATAGAAAAGGCACAAACAGTGTACCAAAAGCAAACGAACTGTAGGTACCAAGCTGTGTTGATAAATGGGTGGCAGGACCATAGCCCTAGATTGAGATCAAGGGTTGGACTCTAATCCTTAGAAGAGGAATTGACACTAGCAAGGTGGGCTATGCAAGTTACTAGGTAAGAAACTTGGAGGACAACATTAATGATAGCTTCACACAAAGGGGCACTTGTTACTGAGTATTGGAATAATATACTAGTTTAATTCCTCTGGTTTATGTTCAGGATTAATCAAAGAAACCAGGTGCGGATGTGGATATTTAGTCCCACATGTGCTGGAAACAGATGCAGAGATGGAAATTAAAGAAGATCTGGTTTCAAATACACAAACTAATACTGAGAAAGATGACTGGTTTTGAACTAAGCCATAAACCAACAGTGACATTAACCAACAGTGACATTATGATGAAAATTTGAGTTTAGAGAAAAATATAAACAGATACCAATGTTTATCTAATTATTCGCAAAGATGCAGGTTTTTTTATTGTTGTTGTATTTTGTATATTGAATAATATACATCAGTCTCATTCCCCTATCCCCACTTACTTACATTTATTTTTCTCCCTGGGTTAGTACATTGAAAAGAGAGAGAGAACAAGAGATAAAAGCTGAGACTGACTATAGGTAATAGTTGTTTTTTTTTTTTAATCTCATTTCATTTTTAATTTGCCGCATACTGCTGGAATATAGAAAATTTTAATATGTAATTTGTGGGTATTAAGAATGCACTATGGAATTTGGACTGATTGAAACAGAAATAATTTAAAATCTACATTTACAGTTGGTTTTGTTCCTAAAATGTGATTTTTGACTACACCATGCTACCTGGTCATCCTAACCTCCTACTTTCCTTGCTACTTTCCCTGAATTGGTGGGAAAGAAAATATACTTCAGCATATAAATCTTGTCCAAAATATTTAATCTTAATCAACTTAGAAAATCAGAGCAATCCGAAAACTGAGAAATATTATGAATTGTCTTTAAACTTCTGTTTTCAGAGGTCATTTCTTATAAGTCTGATTCTGATAATAATGACAGTCTTTTTCAACCTTACTTGACTTTACCAATCACAGGGTTAGAAAGCTTAGAAAACTTTTAATCACTGAAGCTGGGCAGTTAGGCTAATACGATGATTTTTTCCCCTCAAAAAACTTACTATTTATTAGCTCAACACTATATTAAAATATAACATTTCCAAGTTTAAAGTTACCTTATCATTCTGTGAAAAATCACTGGAGTGTTTAGTGATTTATGATGTATAATTGATCAGCCCTCGGAAGTAAGGGGGACATTTCAGTGAATACATTGGTGCAGAGCAGTTAAGTGCCGTAAGCATGGGGCCTAAGAAGACACCCTTGATTAAAAGGTATCACATTTAATATGGGAAAAATGGCATATTTTAACTCTTGAAATGAACTTTTAATTTCTATCAATTGATTTAATTATTTAAATGTGTTTATTCTTTCCTTTTAATATGCAAACACCTCCTTGAATGGTTTACTCTATTTTCCCCAAGCATGATACCATTATGTTGCTTTCTTGATACCTGCTGAGATTAGCACCAAACTAGGAATTTTCAGAGAGTGCCTAAGGGTTACTTGTTAAATCGATCATATCTTCAAACTATTTTGCTAAGTGGTTGCCTTAAGTGCCTATCTGAATATAGAGGTAGTTGAAGGGCAGCGTTAGGATATAAGATAACCAGGATTTGGAGAGGTATTTTATGGTCCAGAGATAAACTTCACCTTTGAAATACTTCTCAGTTTTGACAGATCCATGGTGCCGTGAAATTAACTTCCCCACAAGAACCCTTGAACTAGAGTCATGTGAAGACATGTTTCAATTAATACCTTTTATTTCTGACCTAGCTATCACTAGTGTTCTGTATTTTAATATTTTATTAATAATTCAGACCTATCCCATTTTTGGTTGCACATTTTTCCTTTATGAACTTTTAGAAGTTTTAAAGGGTTATTAAAATGATTGCATGTCTAATATTCATACTTGAACACATGCCTTAATATGTACATTATAACTGCTAAAAATTTTGGTGTAGTCATTGTGAGATGTTATATTATTTCTTTAACACTCTGTCAGAGACTGATGTTTTTAGATACAAAGTCATTATTCTTAAGCTATTCTTATACTACTTATTATACAACTATTAATACTACCAATGTGTAATTGTTTGAGTTTATTTTTTGTTTAATTCTGTTCTTCCTATTAGTTCACACTTCCATTTATGGCATCACAGTGAGCTGGAAAAAAAAAAATCATCAAATATAGTTTTGACATGTTAAGTTAGTCAAGGATAGTTATTGGTTTCCAATTTTATTAGATTTGAAAATTTTAGTCAGTAATATTTTAACATTTTAATCTTTTCCAAGTCAACCATTATTTGCTTCCAGCACATAAATTTTGAAATGACACATATCCTCAAAAAAATGGAAAAGAAACCAAAATAAAAACATAAAACAACTCACTAGTCCAGAGCAAATGCTTTAAAGAAAAATTTATAGAGTAGAACCAGTTTTGTCAAATATAAACTAATTTCCATGTCTGCAAACTCTACTTCATTTCATCTCCAAGGCTGGTTTAATAGCACTTGGATAAAGAAAGTCACACTTACTTATACCTCTTGATTACTTGCATTGCTTTAGTGTTTTATTGTAGTAATTTATAGTATGAGAGGCGAGTTTAACTTTTGCCTCAAATATTTATTACACTCTCTATTTTATCACAAAGTAAGATAGTTGATTGGGTTAGTGTTTTATTTCAGAACTGAAGTTATAATTTCTTACAATATGTTTGACTTATATTAGCATTTAATTATCTAAATTCATCATTATGAGAAAAATATTTTTAGAGAAGAAATGTGTTTTCATTGGTTCAAAAAATAATTGTAGTAATATAGGGGCAAGAATTGTGATGAAGGGAGTTCCCTGATGGTGTAGTGGCTTAAGGCTTCGGCATTGGTGCTGTCAGCGCTGCGGCCTGGGTTCGATTCCCAGTCGGGGAGCTACCCACACACCAAAAAGCAAAAAAAAAAAAAAAAAAAAAAATTGTGATGAAAAGGCTAAATCAAGTAAGAACACTATAACTGACAGTTGAGGGAAACCAAGCACTCCAGTTAAAATTATCTGTGTTATAAGTAATGAAATTTAGAAAAAGGAAAAAGGTGCATGCAAAGTTATTTTTTAAATGTTAATTAGCCTTTTAGGATGTCACGTTTAGCTTTTACAACGACAGTATAATAATTGGGCACTTTTTTATTTATTAAATTGAGACAAAGACACATACCATATGATTTAATTACATGTGGAATCCAGAAAACAAAATAAACAAACAAAACAGAAACAAACTCACAGATACAGGGATCAAATTGATGGTTGCCAATTGAGAGGGGGGTTGAAAAGAAAGGGTGAAAAAGGAGAAGGGATTAAGGCGTACAAATTGCCATTTATGAAAACAGTCATGGGCATGTGCAGTACAGCATAGGGAATGCAGTCAGTAATATTATAACGACTGTACAGTGCCTTAGGGGTACTAGACTTAGCAGAGTGATCACTTCGTAATTTTTATAAATGTCTAATCACTGTGTTCACCTGAAAGTAATATAATATTATATGTCTAGAACTTCCAGTACTATATTGAATAGTGGTTATAACAGGGGTCATCCCTGTCTTGTTTCTGATTTTAGGGGAAAATAGTTGGACCTTGAGAGCAATCGTTCTAAGTGAAATAAGCCAAACTGAAAAAACAAGAACCATATGACTTCACTCATATGTGGAATATAAAACTGAAAGCAACAGAGAAAAAAAATTCATGGACATAGTCAATAGTTTAGTGGTTACCTGAGAGTGAAGGGGGAGAAGGTAGGAGAAGAGGGAGGGGGAGTCAAATATATGGTGATGGAAAGAGAACTGACTCTGGGTGGTGAACACATAACACAACACATAGATGATGCACTGTACATAGAATTGTACATCTGGAACCTATGCAATTTTTGCTAACCAATGTCACTCCAATAAATTTAACAATAAAAAAATACAGAATAACTACAGAAAATACATGTAAAAATAAAAATAATTCAAACAAAAGTTTCAGCTAACCACATATAGCCATTTCCTGTTTTTTAAACTTCTCCTATTAATTTTTGTTTTTGCTTTCATTTCTTTTATAATAAAATAATTGTCTTCATAATATTTATTGAATATCACAAAAATTATATATTTTTCCAATGTCTACATTTATTAAAAATATTTTGAAAGCTTGGCACATTTATTTTGCTACTCACAAATCAATATTTTGCAAAAGAGTTTTTACTAAACTACTCATCTATGTTATTTGTATCATATTCCTGTATTACAGTGTTATTTAATTCACAGAATTTGGCATCTAATTTTTTATAAGTTGGCTGTTTCCATATATCTATACATATATATGTGTATGTGTATATATATGTTTCCATATATATGTGTGTATGTGTGTGTGTATACACACACACATACACACATATATATATAATCTTTTTCTAAATGTCTCAGACTTCTAAAATATGAAAGTTAAAATTTATAACACATTTGATAAGTAAATATCAAAAACAATAAAATAATGCTATTTAATTAAATATGTTTATTGAATTTAGAATGCATTATTATAAATGTCATTTGGTAGCGTTCATTTTGGAATCAAGGAAATTCAGCGTGTTTGTTTGGAATGCTACAAAACTTCTCTGCTAAATGATTTGGGCATACGTAATTTCATAGAATATTGAAAGGACAAGACCTTGGACCAGAGAAAACTTGGGAACTAGAAAAAACATACCAAAAAAGAGGGTGATAACACAGGTTAGGTAAACTCAACTTGTCTATGAAGCAGGCAAAAATTCTTTTCAACATTCTGAGCTTGCTTTTTTCTTAATTTATTTGGCAGTTCATAGTAGCATCTTTATTTTTCAGAGTATGATCATTTTTAAAAGAAATTCAGGAGAAGGGATTCTAAGTGCTTCTGTTCTGCTGCTTTCATGGTTCCCTTTCTCCTCCTCTTTCTCTGCCTGGCAGTTTGGACTATAGATGGTGATGAAAGTTGAACAAAATTAGTTTTCTCTACTGGTCATGATAAGGACCTATAAGTACAATATTATATTGACATACATATCAATGAAGTAATTTATACACAATTCAACTTAGTGCATTTGAAGGTAAAGATTTCAGCCATTTCAAGGTAATTTTTAAACCACAATATTTAGTAAAATTGGTATATTCCAGTTTTGAAATTGTGACATACTTAATATAGAAAACATTCTTTCAATACATGATCATATCTCTCCAGTATGATTCAGTAAAAAACGGTACTTTAAAAAACTTGTTCTTGATTATGTTGAATTAGTATCTTAGTCCCATTGAAGATAAGATATATATCTACAGTGTTAGTAAAAAAAGTTACTGTAGCTAAATGATGATACTCTAAATAAGAAATGAACTTTTAACAATGTTCCATAAAATTATTGAAAATGTATTACCTTTTGTTTTGCAATTTCATATTTTTTAGCTCTACATTGGCAATAAATAGAAAAACCTGCATATTTAAAAATAAGAATTTCAGAGAAGTGAAACTCAAAAAATGTCATGAACTGGAAAGGTGTAGTAGGGGCTTGGGGTAAATTTTTCTGAAGGATCGAAATAGTAAATGAAAACACCTCTTCATACATGATGCATGTGAATAAATACATTTTGTGTAATTAGGGTCTTTTCAAACAGTTTTCACTGAGAATATGTACCTTAAATTGCAATAGGCCTCGTTATTTTCCTGTGACTACAACATATTTCTGGGCTTGCTTTTTGAACGTATGGATGGGTGTATGGGGGTGTGTGTGTCTGTGTGTGTGTGTGTGTGTGCCAAACTTAAGCAACTGTTCTTTTAAATTTTTTTTTTTTAGTGGACATTGTGTGCATTTTGTGATTTAGCCAGTTTGACTGTCCGCTGACAAAAATTATGGACCCAGTGTAAGCTGTATAACCAGCAGCAATCCCATAAAATTCGTAACTTATCTTCCTTATTATCTGTCACTTTGTCAAATTCAATTTTTTTTTTATTTAACATTTGCCCTCTCCCATTCTCTGCCAGTGAACTGATAATTTTTATAGCTCTACATGGTATAAGACACGGGAAAGTGGTCATATGAGTTGAATCAGTAATTACCCTCACCCCACCCCCACTGTTTGATATAGTCTGTTTAAATCTATGGTACTTCAGAAGTGTTTTAACTTTTTAAATATTTATTTCTTCTGAAATGCATTCTTCAGTGATGCTTTTTCAAAGGCTTAGAAGAATTTTTAATATAATATAAAACTGCTGAATTTTTAACTTTAGCTTCTCTGAGTCAATTGACCCAGATGAATTTACAGACTAAGTTGACCAGAAAACAAAACAAAACAAAACAAAACAAACCCTGAAAGGAGATGAGCATTATGGTAGCCATTAGGAAATAAAACATGAACATAAATAAGCAGCTTTATTGATAGAGCTTTAAAAGCAATAAACCAAAAACTAGCTCAGTAGATCACTTCATCCACAAATTCTGTTTCCTGCATGACAAGTAGTGGCTATTCTCTATTTGTTCATTGATTTATTCTTCCTTAAGTATTCTTCACAAAGAAAAAGAATAGCCAGATGTTATAAAAGAAAGAAACTAGGTGCAGTACCTGTAAAATTCTGTTGTTTTCTAAATCTTTAATGAAACTTTTTGTCTGCCTAAACAATTTGACTATTAAAACTTCAAAGGTTTCTTTCAAAATTTTCCCAGCTGAAGACTTATTTTGTACTCTCCCTAAAGAAACTCTATATTGAAAAAGACAAATTTCAAAAAATGTCAAGTAATAAGTAATAATTCATTTGGAATTTATATTAAAGCAGAATTAATAACCAGTCACGGTGTTTGGTCAGTATGTTATTGTAATGCCAAGGTTACTATATAGAACTGAGAATCTTAAAGGCCAAGGCAAAATGCCAAATTAAATAGTCCTTTGAGACTCTTTTAAGAGTAAATGACATTTCTTCTTGATAATTTTTGCCTACTAGACTGAAATCTCCATAATAGCAAGTTTTTGCTGCAGTATCACTCAAAGAGTGTTGTTTTGTTGATTTATAATAGTTTCTTTCAGACTTTTAGCCTATTGCATTGTAATGGTTTTTTTCATAGTTATAAAAGGATAAATTTTTCCTTAAAACAATTATCATATAACATGTAAACAGTGTGATAACTTTAGGAACTGAGATGACTTTATTTCATTATTATTATTGGTTTATTTAATCATTATAATATTAATATATATATTCATAGACATGGCATCTTTTAAAAAGCAATAATCTGCCTATGTATTTAAAATTAAGAAAAATTCTTTTTCCTCTTCCTTTCCAGTGGTCAAGGAGAGTTTATGTATTGATTGATTTATTTTTCCTTTGGTTTATGAGCATGTTAAAAAGTTTACAGTTTAAGAGCATGGGTTTATTCATCAAAGAGGTCTAACACATTGCGACCTTAACAACAAAAGGCTAGTGTGACACCCTAAACTTACGTTTCTTTCTGTGAGAAATAGAGAAAATAATATGCTTCTCGGTGAGGTGTCATAAGGATTAAACATGTATAAATCCATTAAGAGCATGCTTGGCAAATAGCAGGTACCTAATGAAACAGCATTACTTTTTCTTCTGAAATGAAATAAAAATTATTACTAATTTATTATTCTTGTGTAACACAGGGAAAACCACAACATATTGAACCTTTATTGCATTGTATAGTTAGGGGGTTGATTTGAAGTGCAATGATTTGAGAAGTTAAACTACCTTTGTTTGGAGTTACTTCCCTCTAGCCTGGGAGGGGGTTTCTTCAGACCTTGGGCAAAGAATTATCTACCAGACACCACACTAAGTAATGCTTAGGAACGTGAAGTTTTTCAAGATACTTGTTTCTCTAGCATGGGAGCTCCCACTAGCAACCCAATGCACTTAGATGCTTGGTGAGTTATCAGTCCAGGTCTTAGCACTGATATAATGTGTGAAATTTGAATACTGTGCTGGCTAGGATATTCCCAAATTTCCTCCCAAGGTCAAACTTCCAAAGAGTTTAACTCTTCCATGTATTCTTCTAGGTTGGGATTATGATGAGGTATTGGAATTTTATTTTCTGTGGTTTCAATATGCCCTACACTTTTGTCCTATGAGGAAAAAGTTGGTTTTCTTGTGACAGAAAAAGAAATAATAAATTATTACAATAAAAATGAATTAGGTACATAATATGTAATATTATATGACAACAAAATAATAACTTTTATTTTACAAATATTTATTAAATGCCACCAATAAGTTCTAATTACATGTTGAATAGATTCAGATTATGACAATTTTACCATCCTTGCCTTTGTAAGAATCAAATCCCAGTTGGAAAGGAAGAGAAAGGAGAGAAGAGATACAGGAAGAGAGGAGAGGAGGGGCGGGGAGGGGGAGGGAAGTGAATGTGTGAGAGAGAGAGAGAGAGATGTGAGAGCGCATATTGAAGAGGAATGTGATAAATTCACTGATAGAATAGAATAGCATATTATATATAGGAATACAGAGAAGGAAAGATCCTACCTTGAAGGATCAGGTAAGAATTGACTCATGAGGAAGCATTTCAAGTAAATTCTGAAACAATTTTTGAGGCAAATAAAGAAGAGATTTTATCAAAGGGAAAAAAGATGTAAGGGTAGGAGACATCCTGGCACATTCTGGGGGCAGTAAGTCTATAATTATGAATAGAAACGTTTGTGTGCATGTGTGTGTGTGTTGTTAGAGAAGATTGTGTGTTTTGGGTGATATGCTGAAGAACCATGCAACAATGTTAATCAAAGGGAAAATAATAGGATTGACTTTAGAGGAATTGGCTGTCGTCAGTACAAAGGATGTTAGAAGAGGGAATGACTGGTAATAGTTAATAGGAACAGAGCAAGTAAAAAGCCATGAAATTCCAATCAAGGCCATTGTGGTAGGAATGGAGCAGGGAGACATGACTGTTGGGGAAGTCTGTTAGCTGGAGTGAGAGGGATGGGCCAGTGAAGGGCATCTGAGTTCTAGCTTGCACACACAGTCTCTCATGTACAGGATCCAAGAAGTCTGTGGTTATGATATTCTTATTTTATAATATGCATTATATATGTGTTACATATACATGTATATTATACACATATATTTAGAAACAATCCCTCAGGTTATTTTTTTATTGAATAGAAAAATTGATATGAATAATTTCTAAATATCAAAGGAAGAATGGCTTCTGGTGATAGACAAAATAATGGCAAGCTATTACCACCTATGACACCCCGAACCTCTAATTATGACACACTACATGGCAAAGGGATATTAAAGTAGTAGATGGAATTAAAATTGTTAATGAGCTGACATTAAATTAGGGAGAGTATCCTTAATTATGTGTGTGGGCGCAGTGTAATTACAGAGATCCTTATATGTGTAAAGCAGACGTGCTAACTGCTGCACTATGGAACCTGGTGCCAAGGTCCTTATATGTGGAAAAGTAAAACGGAAACATCAGTTTCAGAGTGATGAGATTTGAGGAAGACTCAACTAGCAGATGCTGGCTCTGAAGATAGCAGGGACCCATGGCCATGAATGAAGGCGGTGTTTAGAAGGTTCAAACGGCAAGGACATGTAGTCTCTCCAAGAACCTCCAGAAAGAACTGCAGCCCAGCCTTGGCCTTGATTTTAGCTCAGAAATACCCATTTCAAATTTCTGATTTATGGGACTCTATGATAATAAATTGATTCTAAACTACTAAATTTGTGGTATTTTGTTATTAGAGAAATTAATTCACTCCTGGAATATGAATGAGTCTTATGACTAAGACTTTTTCTCTATCATCTTGTGTTAAATTTATTTAATATGAAGATTACAAATGACACATTAGTACCAAATCTTCATCTACAACCTTTCCAAAGAAGCCTTAGTTTTGAATTTTAGTCTTTTGCTGATTAAAAAAAAATCTGAAAAGAAAAATTAAAAAGACAGCACACAATGAAACAAAAGTACAGATGCAGGAATGAACCAAGAGGAGTAGAAATTTGTATTTAAGTGATGTGCATTTTAATTACTGAAATTATGGTAGAATTCAATAGCATACAAGATCTTGGCTTCAGAGTAGCTTGCTTCTTGGCTACTGATGATATAGTAACACAAAAATACATCTTACAGGGGAAAAAGACCACATTTGAATACTTCTTACTTACCTGAACTATATAATTTATTAACTATAGCTGTAGCTAATGCATATATAAATTAATGATATAAATGTAGAGTACATCTGTTAATTTATTTCTCCCACTATTCCTATTTTATGTTTAGTAGAAGCTCAATGGGGCTTAATGAAGTCAATTCTTTTATTTGATGTTTTAATTAGGTCAGGCCAACAAATGGTGAGCTGATCTATACTACTGGACAGAATGTTCAGTGGCTTTGAGTACTGAGAAATGTTCAGAAGTGGGTACATTATTTTCTGTGACTTTTAAGCTGTCCTTGTGATTATTTGGCCTGTCGATGATTTTGAAGCAGGTAACATTGTTGTTCAATTTGTGCTATTTTTAACAGCTTCATCTTGCTTGTGTGTATGTTGATTATTGGGAAGTGCTGTTTGATGAAATAGTTTAAAGCACTGTAGTGTTTGAGAAGAACTATGGAGATAGAATACCTGAATAAATGTAGTTCTGCTACCTGCTCACCATGTAGTACCAGGCAAGCTCCTTATTCTCTCTACGCCTCAGTTTCCTTATGTGTAAAATGGGGATAATAATAGTACCTCATAAGAATATTGAAAGGATGAAATGAGTTTATATATTTATGGTATTCAAAACAGTGACTGGCTCAGAGGTGCTAAATAAATGTTAGTTATAATTATTTACTTTACATGTGATTGAAAAAGCATGGAACATACATTTTAAACTGTTATGAAGCAGTATATGTATTCACATGTCCACAAAGCCACACACACACACACACACACACACACACACACACACTTGCCTCCAGCATACATTTTATACTCATAGATTAGAAAATGGGGACAAAAATGACATGATAAAATATCTACTAATAAAACCAGGTCCTCAACTGCTTGTCTGATGTCATACATGGGAGCTAATAAGGTGTTCCCTGGCAATCTGCCTCAATGCAAAGATTTGGAAGAGAGAGAAGGTTTCTTCACAGTGTTCTACTCAGATTCAAGTATAGTCGGCCATCTCTATTTTGTTTACTTTTTCAGTTGACCAGAGTATGTAAGGATACAAAAGGAGAATAAAGGTTAAATTACATTACTTCAGACAAAATTTTGTATTTCCTTTGAATGAAAGCTCTACATTTAAATCATGAAATAGTACTTTTATTATGTTTTATTGGTGAGGAAATAACCTAGAGGTGACATTGGAGCAAGAAAAAATGGCTTGGATTTTAATAGTGTTGGAATAGTCAAGAGATTTAAAGTATTTTTATCTGCATTTCCCAGTGCATTTTACATGAATAAGTTTTTCCTTTTTTTAATGAGTTTTACAATAATGTTCACTGATCTATTCCTTGTTGGATTCTTTGTTTCACTTAGACTGAGGCAGAGGCAAGGAAACATGGGGATATGGTTTCACATGGCATAGTAAGAGAAGTCTCCTTAGTACATATGTTTCTGCCTTCACTAAAATCCTGGGTTAGCCGCAAAATGGTAATATTTCCTTGTCTTTCAAGAAAATAAACATAACAGAAGATACTATGACCAAATCAGAGTTTTAAGTGACTTATAAATATTAATGTTAAATCTTTATAAAAACTATGAGGTAAATATTATAATTATTCCCATAGAGAAGACTGAAGCACATAGAGGTTCAATGAGTATATCTTGTCCGAAAGCTCATAGCTACAAAGTGTAGAGTCATATTTGAATTCAGATAACCTTATACACCCTACCTTCCCTAACTATATACAAGTACATTGTTTCTTCTCCATATAAGAAACTCATTGGTAACTATTTCCATTATTCTCTTTTCTTTAAAATAGCTTAAATTCTATGTGTGTTGCAACCATAAAATATATTTAAACTACTGTCGTATTGGTCAGATGTAGAAAACCATTTCTCAGACACATACCATAATGAAATTGGGCATTGATTCAGGAAAGAATGATGGGAAAGTGTGGTACTCTTTGCATTTTATAAACTTCAAATCCAATTCTAATTTTTAAATTGTGCTAGCTGAGAAATAAAATTTGGAGTTTATAATGTATCTCATTCATTTACATTTGAAAGTATTACTTTCGTGATATAGCAGTAATTGTGGCAAGGAAAAAATTGGTTTTCCAGTTGGTAATGTCACCAAGATTTTCAAACAGTGTTTAACACTTTAAAGTTCTCATTTATCCTAGAAATATTACTTACAATTATTTCAAAACTGGAAAAAAGTTAGATTTAACTTACCTATCTGAGACAAATAGCTATTAGCATTATTATAAAAGAGAAGAACCAGTGAGTGGAAAAGTGTACATGATTTTTGTAATAAAGATTCAGGTTAACCAAAGAAATAACTGAGTCAAAAGGAAGACAGTTTTACTTTCTAAAAGTCAGAGTGATGTAATAACGATAATGGTTAAAGAATGGTCTCATGGTAGGGCTGCCTTGGTTTGTATCCTACTTCTGCCTTATTGACCAAGTAACCTATCTCTGTGTTATGAGCATGGTAATAGAAGCTGCCTTTTAGAATCATAAGAATTATCATTTATATAGAAAGAATTTAGAATAAGTGCCTACAACATACTATGTAATCAGTAAGAGATTTTGTTGTTGGAGTGATGATGGTGGTGGCGAGGGGGAGGAGGAGAGCTTTACTGTGTTGTGATCTAAATGTGCTAATAGCAAATAAAACAGAACAACATAATGTAAATAAAATATTACTCCAAATGTTGCTATCAACTATTGTCTCATACAGAATATGTAATTGTGTGATGACTGTGTGTGTGTGTGTGTGTGTGTGTGTGTGTATAATTTTACGTAAATGGTAAAGATGAGTGATAAAATCATTATATTAGTTTGCCAGGGCTCCCATAACAGAATGCCATAGTCTGGGTAGTGTAAACCAGAGTGATTTAGTTTTGAACAATTCTGGAGACTAGAAGTCCAAATTCAAAGTGTCAGCAGGTTTAGTTTCTTCTGAGAGCTTCTCCTTGGCTGCAGGTGGCCACTTTCTCACTGTGTCCTCGTATACTATTTCCTCTGTCTATGCTCACCCTTGGTGTGTCTCTGTGTATCCAAATTTCCTTTTCATATAAGAACATGTCAGATTAGGTTAGGGCTCACTCTAATGACCTCATTTTAACTTAATTAGTTACTTACAGTCCTTATCTTCATATATTCATATAGTCACATTCTGAAATACTGGGATTAGGGCTTCAACAAATGAATTATGGGAGAACACAATTCAGCCTGTAACAGTCACATTTGTGACAAATTAACTTAAAACCAGTGACTAAATGTGTGGGCCAATTGTTAAATGTCATCATCTCTTTTTAATACCTTAGTCTTGAAATTGATGGCTATTTATCTTTTAAGATTATTTGTTGTAATATGAATGCCATCTCCTAATGAAATGGATTATAATAACCATTGTGTTTACTCAAACTGAAGCTATATATGTATGTATGTATTCATTCAAGATTCTTGTTACCTCTGACCAAAACAAACCAAAACACATTCTAATGACATCAGGATTGATCTGAATCATTGATAAATGTTATTATTATAAAAATAATTTCATTTTAGTCAACTGAGAAAAAATATATAGACTCCTTAGCTTAGTACAGTATTTGCTACAAGCTGAATTATGAAATATATTGTTTTTAATTAAAGAGCTAACTAAGAATGATTTAGCCATGGTACATCAGAGGATAATTTTTATGTTACAGGAGATCAGAAGATTTACCCATTATGTTTGAGAGTATAAACCATAGAATATTAATTTATTTTGAAATTTAGTTTACTCTGCAATTAGAGAAATCTTTGAGATATTAAATGGAAAGATGTTAATGGATGATATATATTGCTTAGGATTTTTTGTTGTTGCAATAGTCCAATAAAGTTTTTTTACTGATACTAGAAAAATGCATGTCAACTTAAAGCCAGTTTTAAAGTATATTGAGATGAAAAAGATTTATTTTTGTAATTGAGAAATGAAGGAAAACCTTTTTTTTATAATGTGTGTTTAGTTTTGGAATTAAGATTTTATATCAGTTCTTGTGATTTCTGTAATATTATGAATTACTGACATCACATTGTCTTGTTGTTGCCCTTCTAGCTTCACCATGCACTAATAGTTCTTCCTCCTACCAATCTTTCTCAAAAATTTGTTTTCTGTATATCTTTTTATCTTTTGTTCTGTTTTCACCCTGTTTTTTTGAATAAAAAGTTTGGTAGAATTTCACCGTATCTTCGTGGAGCTGCTCTGCACTGGGGACTGAGCCAACCCTGTAAGCATTTCCCTCCTCTTTCCTCCAGCCTTCCTCACTGAAGCAGCCACTGAGTTCCTCTTTGAAACCCTAGGCACCAGGAGCGAGAAATGAATGTGACTGCTCCAAGCATTACAAAGGGGTTCATTTGTCCCTTCTTATTCTTTCTGTTTTCTCAAACTTCCCCAAGTCCAGGTCTCAGAACAACTTGCAGTTAATAAATAGATGGATAAGCTGTATAAGAGGGATTTAGATTTAGGTACACCTCACCCAGTATTGGATCTGCACTGCTTAGTTTTTTTTGAACTTACTCTCTGTGTTTCTACATTCATGCCTTTTTTCCCCCATGATATTCCCTGTAAGTGGATCACAGTTTCTTCTATCTCTGCCTTTTGAAAACTGGTAGTCTCAAATACTCCTCTGGTAGTCTCAAATACTCCATATTATTCCCTGGTGCTTTGCAACTAAATGAAATTTAGTATTTTTTTGTGACAATAATCTTAATCTTACCATTTCTTGTAATATAATCCAATATACACTTGGGTGAATTGGCCAGAAACTCCTTGAGTGATATATAGTGTCAAGTGGGTACTAGACTAATCAGGAAGTTCACTGAATAAATTATGTAAATGTCTAACCACTATGCTGTGCACCCAAAACTAATATAAAATCATATTGAATGTCAACACACACACACACACACACACACACACACACACACACTCCTTGAATGAAGAGAAGAGTTCATGAAAAGAGTACGCATTCATCCATACCCATTTCATCAGTTTGTAAATTTAACAAGTAGAGAAGCTGATATTGCCATAAAATGCGTGAACAGTGAGATGAGAACAGATGCTTGGGCAGGGCCTTGAAGATAACCAATATGTGCAATACAGAGGGTGAGGCCAATCGGAGAGTGTAAGAAGGAACACACATCTGATGTACTTTACTGATATATAAAGTAAATATAATCTACATGAATATCATCTAAAATGGTCACCTATAAAAATAGAAATATTGAGAAGATACAACTAAGAACATAGCAAAATCATTGCAAATTATGTTTTCAGTTGCTCTTTGGTAGGGATTGCTGAAATATAAACTCATGAGCTGAACAAATGGTCGCAGTGTATACCACAGACTTCGCATGTTCTAGAATTTGAATTGAGGTTCTGTACTGCTTGCTACAAGTGAGAAAATGACAGTCTTCATTTTGCAGAAGAAGCAATTTATTGGATAGAGTTTTCTTGTGTCTGGATACTTTGTCATTTTCTCTTATTCTTTTCATACTTAACACAGCCTATCTCTTAGCAAAAGAAGTCTTTTAAATAGATATTTTTTTAAATACTAAAAAATTTAATGATGATGTAATGCTCTTAATATACATTCCATAGTCAAGTCCTAACAACGTTCTTTATGGCTGCTTTTTTAAATAGATATTGAGGAGGAAATTTGAAATTGTTAATAGCATTTATCATATGCATGTTTTGCATGGTCACATATTTTATCTATTTTTAGATTATTGACTTTAAATATATTTATGTTTTCTGCTATTAACATTGCTATAGTTTTTAAGATGAGTGAAAGAATATCACTATGTGAGTTTGAGGTGTTTTTTAACTCAAATGTGAGAGCTGCTAGTCATACAATTTGGAAGATAATTTTCAAGAAATAAGGTAGCATGCCTCATGAAAAATGAGGATATGAAAGAGAAAAAAAAATTCCTAAAATTTGCTTTGGTGTGAATATGAGAATTCTAAACTAAACTGTTATCTGCTCTTCATTTAGAATTATTGGTGATTCTCACTCTGAAGTTCAATTTTAGAGTTTGAGAAACCTTCACCAGGTGGTCAAGAATTTGCTGATAATTAATGTTAACTTTTGCTATTATTGGTTGCCCTGCGTTATATTAATTTCATTACCCTTAATTTGCTTAAGGCTCAAATATTTGGTGGCTGATATTTTTCTTAGCTGTATAATATTGCAATAAGAAAAAGCACAAAGATCTTTGAGAATTAGATTGTTTTTTTTCTCACCAATGAGCCCAGAAGTTACCATGTACCTAGGGCCTAATAGCAATCATGCTAAGCTTAAAATGAAGAAGACAGTGGCCCCAGGAGAAATTAAACCCACTGACTCTTTGAATTTACTTTGTTTGTTGAAATATGTGGCTTTTATATGAAGAAAATACTAAAGGCATTTATTTTATTTGAATCTGAATTGTAAGTTTGCTTTATGGAAGGCTTTAAAAGGAGCTAGCTAGAGGAGCTAAGGGAGCTTGAAAACTAGAGTTACTTTCTTTGGAAAATACTAACTCTACATGTTATATTCTTAGTATACTTAATCAAATAGGTGCAGAAGTCCACTCTGCTTACTGAGATAATGCTTTCAAAAGTGCCTTAAAATATACAAAGCATATGTTTATGTATTTCAAATGCTACATATTGTTAGTTTATTAAAACATTAATTCTTCCTGGGAAGGCAAAATTATAGCCACAAAAGATATAGAGAGAAATTAACTGTCTTTTATCCTCTGTTCTCAGTAATATAGGTATGTATTTTCACACGGGTATTCCAAATTGTTATTTAGCATCTACAATTTTAGGGAAAATTCTATGGAGAAATGTGTAATTTTGATTCTAAATTACCCAAGTAAGAAAGGCTTTGGATATTTTAAAATAAATAAATAGATAGAGGAAGAAAGTTTAAAGAAGGTGTGATGGAGAGAATAAGGATTTATACCAAAGAGCATTTTGACCAAAATAAAGGAATACAAAATGAACACTAATGTGATCTGGGTTCTCTAATAAGAATAGTATTAATTATACTTTATAATGTTTGAGAAATTCACAGAAATCAAATTCTGTTTTAACAGAAGTCCAAAAAATAGCACAACTTTCAAGACAGGTTTACCAAATAATTCAACGTAATACAGAGAATTAAAAAAATCTTAGGATATCTATTTTGCCATCACAGGTAATGCAGTCATGGGTAGAACAAACTTTAACTTGAGTAAATCTTAATCTGACAACCAAATTACTATGGAAATAGAGCAGCAGACACCAAACATAACACTTTTGACACTTTTGATGATTTCCTAATTATATTTCTACTTGAAATATAATTATCTCCCCTACTTGCTTGTATTATCATTCTTACATACTTGTCCTGAATCTGACACTGAAATTACTCTGAGGCTTGTCAAATGAATGATTAGAAGATAACATTATAGATACACTGATGTTTAACTATTTTGCTTGCCTCTTATTTCCCACTGTAATTTTGTTTTGAGGTTAAGTGTTTTGAAGAAACGTGCTCCTCTCAAATAAAATTAAACAGGTTTATAAAGTTTATCACATGATGTAAGATTGTGTCCTTATTTTGTGTGTGTGTGTGTGTGTGTGTGTGTGTGTGTGTGTGGCCTTATTTTTGATGACTAAGATTTGGGATTTTTTTTTATGAGTTTCCAAATAGAAGACATATATTTTCAAATCCATATACTTCCAATAAGGGTGGTGATCTTAGAAGAAAGAAACTCTAGAGAAGGAGGAGGGACTTAATGAAAGAGATGGTGCTTAGAGGAGGAGGTGGGGACTCAGTGGAGGAGATGGTGCTTAGAGAACGAGGTGGAGACTTAGTGGAGGAGGTGGTGCTTAGAGGAGGAGGTGGGGACTTAGTGGAGGAGGTGGTGCTTAGAGGAGGAG